>JAOUQT010105097.1:0-31431 GCA_025769995.1 Xyliphius kryptos | reverse complement strand
GACCCAGGACACGCTGGAAAGATTATATCTTCCGGCTGGCCTGGGAACGCCTCGGAATCCCCCCAGTTGAGCTGGTGCAGGTGGCTGTGGAGAGGGATGTCTGGGCCTCTCTGCTTAGGTTACTGCCCCCGTGAACCGAACCCCGGACAAGTGGAAGATAATGAAAAATAACACCCCTTTTTTTCAATTTTAACACCCCTTTTTTTCATTCAGATCTGGTTCAACGTCTTGGCTTGTCCACCGTCTATGTCACGAATGATGTATATACAAACTCTAAAAACAGCAGGGCGTGACTAAATTCAAGTTTTTTAAGCCAAAGTCCCTTTGAAAACAAAATCTTTGTTTCTAACCATCGTAGTTTATGGTGATTAGTCTTTAAACTTGAATTATCAGTTCTGTGCTTTTGAGAAATTTGATTAGCTTCTGCTTGGGTTTTGTTAAACCACCACTAAGGCTTGGATTGCAAATCTTTGTCGTTCCATGTTATACTTTGTGTATTTTATATATCACATATTAGTGGGTGTTTCCCTTCACCAGGTGTAACTGTGTTAAGTGAGCATCTTGTGCAGCATTTTGTGTATGTTGTCTGTTTGCATCTCCTTCCAGTCAAAGGTTTTGATCGTAGTTGAATGTTGGGAGGGATTTTGTTGCAAGTGGATCAAAACCTGCAGTGTCTTTAAGCTCAATGAAGCCTTAATACCTGGGATAGAATGGAAAGAGAAGAAACTGTAGTAGAGTAGACTAGGGTGTTGAAATAATAATCCTGAAACCAATACATTAATCCCACATCTGTGGTGGATGAGTCAGTATCAGGATTTGTGAGGACACACAATGTGTATTTAGTGCAAACCCATATCATATGTGTGAAACCCAACCTACCGTCAAATGACAGGTCTGAAGACTGAACACACATCCTTTAGATTAAAGAAAAGACACAGGACATGATGCTAATTTAGTCCCAAGCAAACTTTTCCAACCGGCCAAATAGCATTTTTCCGTCCATGCCCTGTCTCCACCCTCCTCAGGAATGTGCCGTATCTCTCTGTATTAGCATAGACGTTCTGTAAAGCGCAGCGTATGAGCTGGAGAAAGTGCTTGTGACATTTAGAACTTGTTTTGCTGTATTTTCATACAGAACCAGAACAAGGAATCTGAAAAACCCAGCCTTGTGCCTGGTCTGCCTTGTTGCATTCTTCCCTTAAGAAACCTCTCCGCACAAAAGAACCTAAACCTTCATCCGGTTTCAGCGTTCTTTTAGACTTCCTTCCTTAAGCATGAATGCCCTTCGTGACCTTTAGACCTTGACTGAGGCTGTTTCTTTGCCTCTTTTCATTTAATGTCAAAAAGATTCCAGGAATTCCTTCAACATCAGCACACAGAGCGGTAATGCAGGGAGATGAACCGCAGCAGTGGATGCTTTTCTGAGGTTACACTATAGCCGTTCTCACAGTGTGCACCGATACAGGATGATTGCACCTTTGCAGACCAGACCAGCCTGCTCGCACACATAGCTGTGAGTCTGTGTTCATAAAAAAACAGGCTTTATTCTAACTCACTGTGCGGTTTGGTTAATAAACAAGTTAAGCAACAGCTGCATGAATATCTGCTACTTAGTACAGAATCCATCCAAAGAGAGGGACAGGTTCATCTATAGGCAGATCTCACATCAACCCGTCTGGCACCAACAACCATGCCACTGTCAAAAATTTTAACATCAGACCCTATTTTAAAGATTTTTAGTTAGCCAACAACCCTATACCATACAGCTTTAGGGTGCTTTAGGGCGCTTCAGGGTGTCTTTGCCTTGCACGGTGTGAAATCCACAAAAAGCATGTACTAACGCTCTTTTTTTTAGGACTTTTAAAAATAATTTTCTCTCTTTCCCTTTAAGAACCAGGTGGTTCTCTGACTTTGGCAGACAGACCAACAGTGTAGCTGCTGGTCCATGCGTTTTATGAGTTTTCTGTGCTCTTGTCCCAAATATTAAGTTTAATTACTTGTACAAGCATCTGATAAATTATGTCATGTGAAGCAAAAACAGTATAAAGTACTGGGACACCTACAGAATCTTTGATGACATCCCATAATAAGTGGGTATTCTATGCTTCTAGAAAGGTTTCTATCCGTGGAAATCCGAGCTCATTTAGCGAAGAGAGAATTTGTGAAGTTTAACAACAATTTAGGACAGCCTGGTTTATCCCAAAGGTGCTCAAAGGGGATAAGGGCAGAGTTTTAAATAAGTTTTGTGTTTTTTCTTTTTTTTTAATGCCCAGAATGCTCAACTGGGTGCTTGGTTTAAATAAGGCAACACCCCAATTCATTGATTAATTGGTGTGTCCCAATACTTTTGCCCTTGTAGAGTATATAATATGAAGAAAACCTCACCGTGAGGATGTTGCGGTAGCCTCCTTTGCGTGTGGTATCTGTCTGCTCCTCCTCCCCATCATCTTCCTCTTCGGTCGCCTCGTAGCCCTCATCCGGACAGGCATCGGTTTCCGTCCCGTTCACATCGGTCATGAGGTCAATGAGCCGCTCAAGGGGAGGACTCAGCTCTCGTTCCTCGTCAGCCTTCAAACCAAAGTCCAGCGCTTTGTAGATCATAATGCCCAGTGACTCGATCACCTACAAATTAAAAATAATCCTTAAATTAATATGAAGAGTCATCTCAACAGAAAAAACAGTGACTATTACATTTACAGATTACATTTAATCATTTAGAAGACGTTTTTATCCAAAGCGACTTAGAAATGAGAGACCACCACGGGTCAGTAGTTAAGCAGAAAACAGCTACACTGTAGGATCATGAAATCTGGGCAATATCTGATCTATTTTTGTGGAAGAGATGTGTTTTGGAAAGTTTTTTCTTTTTTATTGTTAACTCAGCCTTACGGACAGTGTTGGGAAGATCATTTCACCATAGCAGTGGTAAACAATATGGAGCGAGAATAAGTACCACGGTAAGGTTGAATCACCAGGCGACATACGTCACTAGAACGCAGTGAACGAGTTGGGGTATATTTAGGAAAGATGGATTGAAGGTAAGAGGGGGCAGATCCAGGGATTGTCCTGTAGGCCAGAGTCTTGTACTGAACGCAACAGGGCTAAAGTAGTCGCGATTTGTTGACGCATCGGGTTTGTATTTATTTTCAATATTTAATCTGGGTGGCGTTTCCATGTTTTGTTTGTGTCCGCGTGGGTTTCCTCCAGGTTCTCTGGTTTCCTCCCACAGTCCAAAAACATGGATTCAAGATAAATTGGCTGCTCTAAATTGCCCCTATAGTCTGTGTGTGAGTGTGTGTTCCCAGTGATGAATTGGCGCCCTGTCCTAGGTGTTCCCTGGATGGGAATTTTTAAAAATTTGTTTTTTAAGTAAAAAACTGTGGTTTAGTGGCAGCCCTAATGGCTTTTTGTTGGTTGTCCTATCTATAGCATTCACGACAGAAAGCACAGATTCATATATTTTTTAAAAACTGTTTCTGCATTAGCTTGATTCAGGATTCCTTAGTGTATTGGGTAGATGTACTTAATTTCATTCTCAGTGGCATTTGGGGCATTCTGTCAGGACGTCTTTAATAGTTTAATGGTGCATAGTGTGGGTTCATCTTTTAATAAAAGGTGTTTGTAAATGTGCATCTGTTGTATATAACTTGGTCTTAGTGTTTTCTTTGTTGCATTATTTTTTAATTTCTGATGTTGGCGTAAACCTCATGTAATTTTTTGTCAGTCTGCGTGTTTCATTGTAATTGCCATTTACTTTTTATTCATTATGTATTAATGAGATTTAAAATCCGTTGAGGGTAGTTTGATGCTGATGTTTATTTGTTTTTGTTTTTTTCTTGCCAGTTGATCGGCTCATTGGGTTCCTTTAATTCCAATATGTCTGGGCCTAATGAACAGAGATGAGTAGTGGAGTAATGCGTTTGATTGGGCTGGTTGAAAACAAGTCGGGCTGCAGAGTTTTAAATCAGCTCTAGACAGGGTTCATACACCTTTTACAAGGTAAAATTCAAACACTTTTTAATCACTTTCAAGGCCCATTTGCAAGTTTTTCCAGCACCATTCAGCTTTGGTAAATTAATGATATTGGTGATATCTCAAAACTGTGATTCAACAATAATCAATATATCGCAAAACTATTCTCCACACTTCACAGCTATGCTTCTGAGAAAAAAATACTTCCAAGTAAGTAAATACCAGGAATACATTTTGCACAATTTAAATATCAATGTGCTTCAGCACACATTTACCCATTTCATTCGATTGAGCAGTTACTGTAGTATGTCCCATTTGTGAAGGAGTTGAGAGCATTTATTTTATTGGTAAAAACATTTTAGTTTTTTCCTGTAAACACTTGACTTTACCAAATTGGAGAAGACTGATTAATTCAAAGACTCGCATTTGGTTTCAAGTAAATCGTGGAGAGGGTTTGATGCAGAAAGTTGTTGGTATGTTTATTACAAATAAACACAAAATAATAATGTAGTATTTTAAATGAAGTCTGTATAGGTGTAAGCGATGCATTAAGTGTCGTTGAACATGGTAGATGGGCTCCAATAGCAGCACCAATAGCCTTGTCACAAGCTAATAGCACACGTTAGAATGGCAACCTCCCAGCATATTGGTGTCATTTTCGCTCACTGCGAGGGAACGAGGAAAACTGAAGGGCATATATCAGTCCCAAGCAAGCTGATCGCTAACACGGCCTCCAGTCATGTTATTGCTGTTATTACCGGCTCACTGCGTCTGCGAGGGAACGCAGCACAGACTGGAAGTTAACAGGTCTCAATCGAACTCCTTGAATCAGTTGGGTGTCAGGTCCCCTTCAAAAGAGCTGTTTAAGTATTCTAATACTATAGAATAATAAAGTTATTAAAATTCTAATTTAGCCATTTTCAAAAAAAAATAACCCAGAAGTGGTAAAACTATGTTGCATCTGGGGGCAAAAAGAGCCGGTTCCTTGTGAGCCAACTGCTCTTGCATTATGAGAAAGAAACGGAATTTGCTGTCACACATTTTTTTTTTAAAAACATTTTCAAGCACTTACTCCAAAAATACAGCACTTTCCAGACCTCGAAAAAAGAACTTTACAATTCAAGCATTGTCCAGAATTTCGAGCACCCGTATGAACCCTGTCTAGAGGCCTGATTGTGGAAGCTGGAAGACCGGCAAGAAAAGCATTACAATAGTCGAGCTGGGATAGATGAGAACTTGGAGCAGCAGCTGAGTAGCCTGTTCACTTAAGAAAGGTCCTGATGTACAGAATGAATCTGTAGGAACGGCCAGTTTTAGTGACCTGATCAGTTTAAGATGAGTGTCTATTGTAAAACCATGATGACTATGGTTCAGATATCATTCCACAGACGGGTCCTCGAGGTCGACGTGAACACAAAGCGCTTCTGTGTTATTATCATAAACCATTAAACAAGCATCAGATACTCATCAAGCAACGTTACACATCTTTAGATGGAATTCCATTTAGGATCAGATGTCCAAACAGGCTATAAAATCAGCAACACAGTAAAACAATAATTACATCAGGACTGATTCTTTTAATCTCCTTCACAAGGAAAATAACCACCAGCATGTCCCAGCATTATGCAATCTAATCCGGTGTATCAGACAGCAACACAACCAAACAGTCACTCACTCAATGTAAATACCTAAAGAGTTTCATAGTTTGGACAAACCCCCTTCTTGCTTTACTTACCATACAGATGGACTTTGTAGTTTTACAATTACAGACTGTAGTCCATCTGTTCTGTTTAATCAGGAGCATCGAAGAACAGGTATAATTTTGGTGGTTGGTTGTTTATTGTCAGTTCTGCAGTGACACTGATGATGTGAGGGGGTTTTTAGTGCTGCTTTAGTTTCATTTAAACAACTCAGTGTCACTGCTGGGATAGAAATAATGCACTGACCAAACAATAGCTGCTCTGTGGTGGTACTATTGGGATCCCGACCATTAGAACAGAGTAAAGAGGATGTACACAGTATGCACTGTAGTACTGTACACAAACAGATGGACTATAGTCTGGAATTGTAGAACTACAAAAAAAATCTATCTTTACTTTAAGTAGAACTGATTAGGGGATGAGACAATTCATCGTTTCTACAATTAATCACAATTAAAAATGTAACAATTAATTAATCGTAAGACCGCTGCAACATCGTCATGACAACACTCATAAGAAAAATGCGTATTCTGCCAGTATGTATCCATTTCTGGCATACTTGTTAACTTAGTCCTTAGAGGAAAAAACAAATTTTCGTTCAAATCGAGGTCAATATGTATTTTAAGAGACAATATAATGTACTTTGATGTTACCAAAAAATGTAATATTTTGTGTAAATATTGAAAGCCCTGCAATTTCTTCTTCCGAGAACAGAATGTAATATTGTGTTCATGTTGCATAACAACGCATTGTTACTGTAATTTTCTGCACTTTTTTGCAGATGCCTATGGCGTATAATTAAGCCCTTCCCCAGTATAATGTTGCCGGTGCTATTTCTGCCTTTCCACCATAAACTTCATAAGTCTTACTGTAGTCAGCGTATAGATGAGCAGACTGTATAACGATGCTTCCATGACTAAGAACAACATAGCACGTCTCCGAAGGTATCGCAATGTTGGCAAACGAAGGATACAGTCATTTTGCGTAGTTCAAGAGCAACAGTTTTGTCGATGATATTTGTCCAAAAATATAAGACTGATGCAACTTAACAATTACCTGATGCAGGAGTTTGTATACCATTAAAGCAATTGTTGTTTCATGGGAAGCGGTGGCCATATTAGCAAACAAAATAGGGTGGGGCTCTGTCAAGGATAAAGGGGATGAGACTCTGTCGTAAGTATCCCATGGTTTGCATAGTTCCCATAGTTCTTTATTGGTATTAGTATGTAGACATAAGATGCCTTGTCAATTCCAATGTATATCTAGAACATACAGGAGAGTCGAAATATTGTTTCTCTCTCTACATAGGTGAAGAGAGAAGGGCCGCTGTGACTGGTTGCGCCGCCAACTTGTAGTAAGGAAAAAAAAAGCAGTACAAGGTATAAATAAGAGTTTGACTTCGCTGTGTTCTGTGGAATTCCTATGTAGTCATAATAATCGTATAATCGTGCTTATTTCTTAGAGAATAATCGTACCATCAAAATCAGTAATTGTCTCATGTATAGATCTGATCAAATGGACAAGGAGTGGAGCAAAATAAGGCGTGCGAACTAATTCTGTTAAATACTCACACACTGCAATTTTTAGGAATGTTTGAGACCTTAGGAGCTAAATGCCACGGCTGTCAACTGGAACCCAACAGAATAAATTGCTGATTCAGTTATAATTTCACAGTTTAATCACTTTGAGCAGTTCAGCAGGGGACATGGAATCACAGAGACGCCCGAGTTCACAAAAGTCGCCTAATCATTTGCTTTCTGCCTCTACTGCTTACAGGACTCGTAGTAGCTAATTAAAAACATTCCTCCCGTTACATCGCTGTAAAAAGTATCGATTATCACGATATAAATTATAAGACGAGCATTATTAAGGCTCCATTACGCGTGGTGGTTTGAAGACGGTGTTTATACCTGCCTTTAAGCATCTGCACTTGATCATTACACTGTACTAACAATGTTCTCGGAGGATTTGGGTGAAGGAATATTTTCGGCACTGTATTGACACTGTGTTAGTGAATGTGGTGCCAGTATGGGTGGATCAGACACTGCAGTACTGCTGGAGCTTTGAAAGCTTCAGTGTTCAGCCATCAGAATCATAGTCAGCATCATTTACAGCTACAAGGTGGAGTAATGAGGTAGATGTATTTAATAGAGCACTGGTTTTCAACTAGTCTTGCCCCAAGACAATTGAGTGATTGAGTTGCGACCAACTGTTAGAGAATACAAACCAAATATAATTAAAATTAGTTTTTCAATTGAAATCAATGTAAATCATTTAATTTACTCTCGAGACTCCAAAATACATACAAATATTATATAGGGAATAAATCTACTGTTTAAAACTGAAAATAAACCAGAAAAATTATATATACAGTATTTTATATTTTTTACGTATATATAAAAAAATAGAGAAGTCTAATGTAAATAAATGTTTAACATTTTACAAAACAGGATTAACATTAATCACCATGTAATTGTTTTAATCGATCAATACTAATAAATGGTTGCATGTGATGCATTTTTGGATTGCAACCCACCAGTTGAGAACTGCTGTAATAGAGAGCATCGGGAGTGAACACAATGGTCGAACTACAGCAACACTGCTGTGTCCGATCCACTCATACTAGCTCATTACACACCATCACCACCATCCCCATCCTAGAGTCAATGCAGTCCTGATGATCCACCTGCTGTCTGGAAATCCAGACTTCTAGAGAACCGGGTAAAGGGGCCTACCAACAGAAAGAAGACTAAAGTCTGTGCAATCGTGTTAAGAGTTGTATGACCCACTGGTTTCAGTCACATTTCGAATCAAATTTCATTTAAATATAAGAATAATAATAATAACAATAAAAGGGGTGGCAATGTCAGCACATCCGCCTCTCAGCACTGGGAATCAAGGTTTCAACCCTGATCTAGGTGTTTCCATGTTCTACCTGTGTCTACGTGGGTTAGGGCTGCACCTAACAATTAGTTTTTTTACGATTATTTTTCTCTATTAGTCGACTAATCTAATAACTATCACTCTAATGTGAGTGTGTTGGGAATTTCAAAAGAATTTTTTTTAAATAATAAAAACTAAAATATTGCAATATTTTTTTAACGGTCTTTTCTTTTCAGCATGTGCTGTTAAAATGCACCACATAATGGACTAACCCTAAAGATTTCCCATCATTTTAGCTTCTAAATTGTAAATGTAAATATAACATATTTTGTTTACTTTAAGTTTAAGTGAATTGATGGAAAAGCCCACATTCGCTACAGAAATTCCAGGAAGGAACTGGTTGAATAGCCGCCTAAAGAGTTGGGAATTCCGACTGTAAGGACCGGGCTCTTGAAAACCACCTGTTTTCTTTTCTTTATTTCTTTACATGACCATATTGTTGGAAAAGCCCAAGTTCACGTAGCGCGTCAGCGCTGACCGAAAGACAGCGAACGTGTGCAGCCATTATACTGCAGGAAGTTCAATGTTGTGATATAGCACCCCCGTTAGGTGTTTGAGTAAATTACTCCCACACATTAAATTATATCTTACCACTTGTCTACGCATTAAATTCTCTCTTTCCGTAAGTGGCAGCATTTATGTGACGCATTGACGCAACGTTATACAAATCGGCATATTTTTGTAATCGATTACGTGGAAGCGTTGACCGACCCCTAGTGTCTGCCCAGTGAATGGTTTGATAGAAATAAATAGATGTGCTGCTGTAGCGCCTGTATTTTTTTATTTTGCATTTAATGCGGAGCAGTTTACAATACAGCAGAACTTCTAACTACACGTAAGAGCTGCTCATGAGTCAGAAAGAACACGATGTTCCAGAATCCACAGAAAAGAAACAGCATAAAACAGACTTTTCAGTTCAATTACATTCCTGTTTGAAGGCCTTGTGACTAAGAAGTAATGACTACAGAAAGCCAGAAGGATACTGAGGGAGGGAGGGAAAGAGGGAGGGAGGGGAAGGGAAAACCTGACCATGACCATGTGAACCTAAAGGTGGCAGAAAAGAATCAAAACAACTTGACCTCACTTTCAGACCCTCCCACACATAGAAATGCAAAAGGGAATGTGAGCTGGACTGTAGGGTCGACCTAGTCGATGGCGTCGACGTTAATATTTTAAGTCGATGCATCTGTATTTTTTTTATTTCTAATATTTATAAATGTTTAATTTGGATTCCTAAAAAGCATTCCCTTTAAGGAAATGTTTTTCCTTAACATGTGTGATGTCAGGGAGTCTCCATTAATCGGTTAAACTGGCGGCTGTAGCGGTACAGAGCTTCACCAAAGTTTTCAAAATCCAAAAGCATCCAAAGTCTGGAGTTACTTCAAATTGGACTTAAACGCGGGCGCTCTCAAAAGTCAGCGTAATTGTTTCTATTTTCTTATTAAAAGTCACTGACTCTACATTTGAATTTTCATTAAATCAGTAGCTTGAGTTAATGTTTAAATTACCCAACCCCAAATACTTCCTGCGATACAGGGCTGCCCACCGCTCCGGGCACATATGTTTACTTCACTCAGTGTGAGGATATGAGTGTGTTTTACTGCATGGATGGATTTAATATGGATGGCAAATTCCTCTACGTGTAAGTACAGTAGGCAAAATAGACACTTTTAACAACAACAACAAAAACACTCATCAGGAGGAATTTCCACAAACAAACTCCAAAACCCTGTGGAAAACCCTTCCTCCTGGGATAGATGACCAACCTCAAGCCCACCACTTCGCATTAATTCCAGTGCTGTAAGAACCTAATGTGATAATCATATGTTTCCACACTTTTGGCCACGAGGTCTATAATTAAACGCTGCTTTGTTGAGCTGCACCCCTGCTGTCATCACAGCTTTAGTTGCATAAATCATGAGTGAGATCGCGGAACCTCTCCCAGCTCGAAATATGAAGCAGTTTTTTTCCGGTGCGAGCAGTCAGTCACGCCACACAGCACAATGCAGACACAGAAATCCTCCTCAAGTCATGTTCACATGACATCACTGCTCCGAGGCCGGCGGACATCATCACCTGACCTTCACGAGAACTAATAAGATTTTTATGAACCCTTCTAAAAATACTTATAATTTTAGTTTCCTAATGATGTTTGGAACCTCATGGACTTAAGTCATTCTAAATCAGAAACCTGCAGAACAGGAACCACCTTACATTTTCAATTTTAATGCAAATAAAATTAACATGTGAATGCCAAAGCATGTGGGCGGCACGGTTGCTTATGGTTAGCAAGTTCGCCTCTCAGCGCTGGGAAAACGGTTGGGCACCCAGTGGTAATCCATCATTGGGCATGCTCTCTCTTGCATTGAAATACTATATAGGGTCAATTTAGACGAGAGTCAATTTATAGCAGCCAATATTTTGATATTATTAATATAAAAAATATATTATTAATTATATATTAAATATATTATTAATTATTAATATTAGAGCATATTTTTGGACTGTGAGAGGAAATCTGAGAACCTGGCGAATACCCACAAAGACACGAGCAAAATATGTCCACCCAGACCAGGATTCGACCTGGATCCCCAGCACTGAGAGAAGGAAGTGCTAAACACTAAGCTACTGTGCCACCACCTACTATAATTCATTCATTCATTACTTCCCACTTAATCCTCTACTTAAGTCCCGGGGGGATTCCCCATGCACATCAGGAAAGAACATTTCAGGCACTGGGCAGATACACCCTGGACCGAACACCTATCTATCGCTGGGCACACACTCATTTACACAGACACACTATATCACTATACGGGGCAATATGGAGCAGCCAATTCACCTTGAGCCCCTGTTTTTGGACTGTGGGAGGAAATCAGAGAACCCGGAGAAAACATAAAGACATGGGAAGAACATGGAAACTCCAGGCGAACGTGCTAATCACTATGCCATTGTGCCGCCCACTGCTATAATGATGAACTACATACATTTAAGATGGTTCTGGAATTTCATTTCCTTCTCTATGCTGAAGAGGCATTGACATATGCCTCTCAGTGCTGAGGATCCAGGTTCAAATCCCAATCTGGTTGGAGTTTCCATGTTCTCCACATGAATTTTCTCAGGTTTCCTCCCACAGTCCAAAAATATGGATTCAAGGTGAGCTGGCTGCTTTAAATTGCCCTTCTATAGTGTAATGTCTATAGTGCGTCTGTGTGAGTGAGTGTGTGCCCAACGATATACGTGTTCCCCCCCAGTAGAGAATTAAGCGAAAGATAATGGATGGATTAAGCCTGAGGAACAAGTACACATTGGGTGAACGATGAGATGTGAGGAGGTGGTTACATGAGCGTGACTGAGGTTCACCAGGTTTTCCACACAGCACCATGTGAACAAGCAGCCTCCACAGTGCTCGTTCAGTCAGATGAGAAAAGATTCAGATCTGAGGTGAAAGGACCGAGCTTTGTGCTCTGACCAAGCAAATCTCTGTGGATTAAAGCACCATGGCGCGGTGCCAACCTCCGAACAAACAGCTCCCCTACGTCTCAGCCCAGGACGAGGAGGCGTCGGCAGATGAGGCATGTTTACCATTTTATTTCTTCCCAATTCAAATGGAGAGAAATATGGACATCTGTCTTTAAAATTCACTCCAAATCCCCCCAAAATTGTAAACCTGGCCCTCTAAAGAACCTCAGGTGAAAAAAACATGCATTTGCAGTCAATGATTAAGTTTCCAATGATTTCATAAACAAACCTCATTAAAGCTAATAAGTAAATGACTAATGACACGACCTTTAAAGTAGATTGGCAACCAAAACATTCTCCCCGGAATGGACATGGAAAAACACACCCTGCACCAAGAATAAGAGGTTTTCAAGACCAAACGCCACAATATATGAACCCAACTATTTACTCGAGGAAGACAGAAGGTGGTTTAAATCCCTTTTAATAATATAGCTGACTCACTATGACACCTTTGTATCCATTAAATCAATTTCTATTCAAGTCAAAAAATCTCATGGCAATCTATCCATCCATTTATTATTTTCTGCTTAATTCTTCACGAGGGTTGCGGGGCGGTTCCCCATGCCCATCCAAGGGAGAATATTTTAGGTGCTTGGCAGATACACCCAGGACAGGGCGGCTATCGAGTGCTGGGCATACACTCACTTACGCAAACACGCACACACTACATAGGGGTCGTATAGGGCAACCAATTGACTTAAATCTATGTTTTTTGGACTGTGGGGGGAAAGAACCAGGAGGAAACTCATGCGGACACAGGAAAAACATGGAAACCACTAAGCCACAATGCTGCCCTGATCTCGGGTCATTATATTAATGCTGCATGTTGCTCATTAAAGCAATAATGTATGACAGGGAAGCATTATTGCTTAAAATTTACAGAAAAGATGTGTTGCTAGGCAGGACTCAAAGTGGAGTACAGTTACCCCTCTTTCCCGTGATTTATTCACAATAAAACCCAACCACAAGGGCTTTATTGCCTTGAAAAAAAAATAGTTACAATCACACATGATTCATAAATGCGTTTATTAAAAGCAAAACCACTAATAAACTGATCTTCTAAACTGATAAATCGTAATCTAGTCAGGATTTTAACATGAGCACTGATCGTTGAGTAGGGGTGTAAGATTCAATCCGATATCGATTCTTTAAGCCAACGATTTGATTATCTTTGATACTTGAAAATTTTTCAAAGTAAGATTACACTTGATGTGATTAAAATAAAATCCAATACTTAATATTTTTTTTAATAAATCTATTTAAAATCAATTCATATTTACACCCGAGTAACAGATGTCTGGTTTCTCTAACAATCAAATACCACCATCTAACGGCCAAACTACAGAATGCAATTAATAAAAAAAACATCGGGAAAAGAATGTATTGTATATCACGCATTGATATGAATGCGAAGCGCTCAGGGGTACTTGTTACAGTCAGTGAAGTAATGGCTGCAGAAACAGCTCAGCCAATCAGATTTAAGGACAGAACTACCCGTTTGACATTTAAATATGGTCATTTAGCAGACGCTTTTATCCAGAGTGACTTACAAGTCTTAACTTAATAGTTGGGGTCAGTATACAGCAGGGGTGCCCAGGGGTGTTTTCTGGCCTGAGATCTACTTTTTCTACAGTGGATCTACAGTGGACATGTCATCATAATCAACCAAGATTTATATATATTTCTTAAGCTTTAATGTTTAAGCATTTTACACACCTCATGTTGATGTTATTAGCAATAAAAGGCAATCCACTAAAAAAAGCATTCTGATGATTTGCATTGAATGCTGTCAGCCAGGTGGGAGGAGTCCGACAGTAGCTGCTGATGCCAAATCTCAAGCAGGCTTATAAATGCTCATCAGTGAGTGTGGACCGACATCTGAACTTCATTATTTTCATGTGGCGGGAAAAGACTAATTCACACAAGTAGATTGAGGAAAAAAATTCTGTGAAATATGTGTCACAGTTTCTTATGTTTGTAATAAAATGTGCCACATACACTTGAATGTACAAGAATCTGTACATTAATTGCTGTTTGACAAATATTTATATGCAACATATAAAAACTTTACTCTTACACTTTTAATATAATGATTAAATGTAAACATAATAAAACGTACAAGCGATACTTTCCAATAAGTAACAACAGCAGAGAACAACAACAAGCTGGAACCATAAGCTAACAGCATGGTGTAATATCCAACTCTATTCTGCAGACACCGTGCACCCTGACCTGATAACTTCATGTGACAAAACGAACCAATGAAAACTCGCTGCCAATTTCACCGCAAAATGATGAATGAAATACAGCTGACCAGCAGGGGGAAAAGAGCATAAACAGATGGAAGTCTCTACAGAACATGAAATATGGTACGCCAACATGCACTGTGCGGTCCACGTATTGCACACGCCTGGTATACAGGGTTACATACTGAATCCCTAAAGCAATGAGAGTTAAGGGTCTTACTCAAGGACCCACATTGGTAACGTCAGTGGACCTGAAATATGAACCCACAACCCTTAGATTACTCGCCCAACACCCAGAACACTGAGCTCACTCAGTTTTAGGAATGGAAATAAGATATTGATGATGATGGCGATGATGCTTATGTTAAAATGATTTACTGTGCTGCCTACAAATACCAGCCCTAACTACTTTCTTCTGTGTATCCTGCGAAGAATCTACAAAAGTAGACATGATGGAGAAAATATTCAAGTTTTGTCTCAAGGAAAATATCAGCTGAGCTTCTGTTTGCAGACTTATATTTGTTCAGATAAAAGTACAAACAGCCATGTGACCGTGTCTTCGTGTCCACGGATGAAAGTGTTGTTTATCCAGCAGGCAAAGCTGAAATTACAAGAAGCCTGCTGTTTGGCAGAAGACGGTTTGAGTGGTACTTTCTTCCATCTGAATCATTCAGCTTACATTTCTATTTTAAAAGCAGCTTAAACTCATTTCTGTGCTACACCGTGCAGCGTCGCTACATTCACACCACATGACACAGAAAGCCAGCCCGTATGCGCGGATCACGGCTCTGACAGCAACGAGCCAACCCTGGCCCAAAACTACCGGTAGCTCATGGCTACCGGCGAAAGGTGAGGTGAAACAATTTGAATGCCGCGCAAACAATAACTGGTCCGGACAAACCATACGCCCTAAATCTTCTCCAGCGCCAGCGGCCTGGGAACGTCTTCATTCAACAAGAATTTCAAGTCATGCGGCATCAGCGTGACTCGAGGCCCTCGGCAGGTTAAAAATGGGCTCTGAGTAAAAAGATTAGGAAATGAAATGACTCACCTCTGTTGGTGAACTAGGTGTGGGTTCATCTGGAAAAGAAAAAAGAAAACAAGCGCTGAATAATTAAATAATGTTCTATATACACTCCTCGAAACACACCTTGCTTCAAAGACTGATTTGCATGATCGTGAGTCTTGACATTTAAAGGTTACAATTACATGACATACAAAAACAAACCTAAAACTACCACAGGTACAAAACATACACTGTATACATACATCTTTAATCTGTTTACAAAAAGACTTATGGTAATATATTATCCTATAGTGAATGATTCTCAGAATGCAGTGGTATTGATGTGATGTTGGTGCGGCACTGGGTTGCACTCAGCAGTACTGAGGATTATCCATCAACCAAATAATACTCGCAGACCATCATCATTAGAGAACAGAGTTAAGGGGACTAACAGTATGTCTTCTGGTCACCCCAAAACCCATTAGTTTCTTGACCCCTTCAGCCTCTTCGGCCCCATGGTTCTTTCGGGCCCTTCTTTCTTTTCCAATTAATTCCCTTTTTCCTCTTACTTTCTTGTCCCTTTACTTCCTTGGACCCCTTTAGCTCCCTTGGACCAATCGCCCCTTTTGCTCCTGAGCCCTTTAGCCCCATTCAACCTTTCTCCTCATTTCCCTTAGGCTCAGACTCCTCCTTTCACTTTGTGGTGAGGTCTTATCTTGAAGTGGTAAAGTCTTGCTTGGATAATTTTATTCCACCCTTCCAAATACTATTATCTTCTGAATTTAGCAGCGTAAGCGACATGGTAGTGTAGTGGTCCACACATCCACATCTCAGTGCTGGGAATCCAGGTTTGGATCCTGATTTGAGTGAAGTTTCTGTTCTTGTTCTCCCAGTGTCTACACAGGATTTCCCCCTCCCCCCCTTCCCAAGTTCTTAGGTTGGTTTGCTCCAACAGTACAAAAACATGAATTTAAGGCGAATTGGCTCGAAATCCACCTATATAGTGTTTGTGTGCCCAGCAATGGATTGGTTCCCTGTCCTGGGTGTATCATCCCAGTGCCCAGAACGTTCTCCCCTAAATGTGTATGGAAAGTGGATTAAGCAAAAAACAATGAGAGGAGATGGTGCAGTTCTTTAGGATTAGTATTTGGGTTTTTAATCTTGCTCTCGTCTCAGTTGCTCAGCGGTCTGTTGCTGTTTAACCGAGTCACAATTCATTGCACACACTGGATTATTTCCAAATTGTGAAACCAAACATGCATGGCATGAAAAATTAGAATATAAAAGTCATTAAAATGCATTTCACAAGAAACAGTTGGTTCATTAAAATACCTGAACATGTTTAAAAATGTTGAACAGCCTGAATAAAAGATATGACCTCACACACACTAGGATCCTTAAAGAAGAGTCTAAAAAAAAGTACAGACTTGGACAAATCAAACAAGAGACCATTAAAAAGTTACTGTGTCTCAGTCCTCTAGAGCTCTGTCTTTATAGGCAATTGTGACTAAATAGTGAGCTCTGTAACGGTTGGCAGATTGCCGGAGTTTTCTTTTAACATCCGTGAATAAACCCAGTGTCACTCTAACGGTCATTTATAGCATGCTGGGAGTCGAATTAGGAAAATTACCAGGAGTCAGTTGAAGCAGTTGAGGGTTAAGGGTGGGAGCGGTACTTTGAGCAGCCAATGAGAACAAGTTGTTTAAAAAGAGTTAATGAAAGTAGGAAGAACATTATACTGTTTGTTTAAACCTCCTTTTTGCTCCATGTTATCAGTTCCACTTACTGTAAAGATGGACTTTGTAGTTCTACAATCACATTCTGTAGTTATAAAAACCTAACTGGACATCTATGGCTTTAGAACTTAATACTGACTATCATTGAGTGTCAGGACAGTGTTTTTAAAGCCCATTCATGGGGGAGCGCATTATGTAATTAGAAAATGGTTGCGGTTGCTGTATTGATGACGTGCTGCAGAGTGATGTGCGAAGCAAACCACCAAATTATAATCCCAGACAATTATGTTCAACCCAAACATGTACACGCCCATACAAAATTGGACCTAAAAGCCTGTCGTCATGGCAACATATTAAACTCGTAGTCTTGACAAGTCATGTAACAATTAAAACTTACTATAGAAATTTGACATATACATTTTACAGAAATAAAAAAGAGAAATCTATTTAACGATGGAGTCTGTACGACGGATGAGTACAAGCAGATCAGACAGAGAAGAGGCGTTTAAACACTGTGTATCCACTGTGTGCTGAATGGTTTCTGTTCGTCATTTTCTAGTTCTTAATTCATGCTCAAATGATGCTGCCGAAGTGATGCTGGGAGATCATCCTCAGTCCAGCTGTGACATTGAGGTGCTGGGTGTGATCCACTCATACAGACACAACACGCACCCAACACATTCAGGTCACTGCAGTCCTAAAAATCCTCCACCACCAATATAATGCACTCTATATCAGGCATGCTCAATACCTCAATCGCAATCGACCAGTTAATCACACTCGTTGGTAGATTGTCTCGTTTAAAATGTGCTCCAAAATGTTAAACATGCCCGAAGTGATGGACGTGTCCACAGAAATAGCTTATGGATGCAGGCAATACCTCTGCAGAGATGCTGTTCGGTGCGTACATAGAAGAAGAGGATTTAGATCTTCTGCTACCGACCAAATGTTAGCTCTGAAACTGACATTCAGATACAGTAAAGTCAAGGCCCTCTGCTGGTCAGTTATGGAACTTGCTTGATGAAGAAAAGGATGCAGATATAAGAAAATGTGCTACATATTTACAACCTACTTATGTGGATCAGCCTTATCACAACATTAAAAAAAATAAAGTCCAGATATTGGTCCACACTCACTGATGATCATTTGAAAGCCTACTTGAGAATTGTCATCAGCAGCTACTATCAGACTCCTCCCACCTGGCTGACAGCATTCCATGCAAATCATCAGAATACATTTAATCATTATCTTCTGCTTAATCCTCTACTAGGTTTGGGGGGGGAACTGGGCAGATACACCCAGGACAGGATGCCAATCTAACGCCAGGCACACCGACTCACACACACCCACACACAACATGGGGCAATTTAGAACATTCACTTTACCATGAATCCATGTTTTTGGACTGTGGGAGGAAACCGAAGAACGCGGTGGAAACCGATGCAGGCACAGAAACAACATTGGAACTCAGATTGGGATTCAAACTGGGAATCCCCAGCACTGAGAGGCGAACATGCTAACCACCAAGCCACCGTGACGCTCAATAATTAGAATAATATTGTTTTTTTTTAGTAGGTTTTCGATCTTTTCAAAGATTCAAAGATGTGAATGGGGTTTAAACAGTAAGGCTTTAAAAAATGATGAATCCTGGTGGATCCCGATGACCTGTCCAATGAAAAAAGGAGATCTCAGAATGGAAAAGTGTGGGTCCTTGTCATTAGAGAACAAATTATTGGAGACTAGATATGCATACATGTAGATACAATTAAATGAATGCACAATGAGTGTAGACACGGGGGTGTGTGGCTAAAAACGTGGCCGGTGGGTGTATGCAAATTAAGACACACAGCATCCATCCATCCCTCCATGCATCGCACGCGCCTATTGTTTACACTGACAAGCTGCGTGAAAATTCAAAAATTCCAATATTCACCAATATTTTCACCCTGGTTGTAATTAAGTCAAATAAAAAAACGGTATGCGTTTTAAGATAATATATACATTTACATTGCATTCGTATTTACTTAACATATAGGACACGGTGATTCCTTGTCCAGGACGAATCCCAAACAAGTACTTAAGCCCTAGATAGGTTAACTACGACCACTTCAAAATTGGGTTTTAACAGCCTCCGTAGTGCACTTGGTGTTTCGTTCGGTATGTACTTTTCTGTTTTGATGCAGGTAGAAGTGAGACGAGTGTTATTGTCTGTTTTAGTCATTGTTATTGACCGCACACAAACGTTCGGTTGGCAAACAAACCCCTCAACATATTTCAAACAAGGAATGTTTTAACAGAAAGCGTGTTTTTACCTGTGCTGGTTCGGCGATGGAGTTTAATAGTGCCATCTTTTCCAATCCTGACATCTTTAGGTCCCTCGATTTTCCGGACCACTGTCTCACCTGCTGACTGGTTTAACTGGGTTTGGAAATTTCGACTTTTGAGTTTGAACTGGTTAAAAAATTGGCAACACTGGTAGCACACGGCCCAGGCTTGTTCTTCGTTGAGGGGTTGACCGTAGAGTGTTAATATTTCCTCCAGGCTTATGTCGTCTTCCTCAGGACAGTCCTCACCGGGCTCCCCTTCTCCTGGAGCCGCTGGAGAGACGAACGTTACCGCTCCTCCGTCACTCCCTGGCGGCTTGGCCATCGTCGAACCTCTCCCACCAGCGTCCCTTTTTCTCTGTCTGTCAGTTTTTTTTACAGAATTTAAATTAAAAACACTCTCCACTTTTTCTGTCAGGGATGACGCGTGGCGCTCGCGCGCGTCCGTGTGCCAGCTTGCGCACACTGCTTCTGTTACTATAGCGGCTGGACCCACACTGTAACTAATTTTCCTCCGCGTGGTCCTAAAGATCTCCGTTTTCTCGCAGGCAACAACACTGTGAGGTCACAGGGAGAAGCCGGGGCAGTGACGTCATGACTTCAATGACAACTCACCAGTTTCACCAAAATTAGAATATCATAAAAATTTATTTGAGGAATTCTTTGATTTTCAGTATTCATTCATTCTTCTGCTTAATCCTCTATAAGGGTCGTGGGAGGGGTCCCTATGCCCACCCAGGGGAGAACATCTCGGGCACTCGGCAAATACACCCAGGACAAGGTGCCAATCAATCGCTGGGCACACAACACACACAGACTATATGCGGCAATTAAGAGCGGTCAATGTACCTTGAATTCATGTTTTAGGACTGTGCCGCCCTAGTTGTCAGTTATAATGATTAAAAAAACATTTGAAATATATCAGTCTGGGTGTAATGAATTAATATAATATACAAGATTTACTTTTTGAATGGAATTACTGAAATAAATAAACTTTTTCCGTGATATTCTAATTTGATGACCGGCACTTGTAAGGTCTTTATGCCGGTCGTCCGAGATAATGTATGTTATTCTGTTCTCACAGCTCCACCTGCCGGCGTTGATGCGAAAAACCTTACACATGTGCTACACGGCATTCACAAACATTTCATTCACAACTTTTTGAGTTCACCATTTTGGCTCAAATTATTGTAAATATACAGTGTAAATGCGAGAAGCGTTTTCTTAAAGTTTATTTTTAATTATAATACTCACACGGAGGTTAACGTGATGCAAACAAAGCTAATGTCACATTATTCATTATCTTCTGCTTTACCCTCTACTGGGGGCACGCGGGGGGTGGGTGGTTCCCCATGCCCATCTGGAATAGAACCTCTCGAGTGCTGGGCCCAGGACAGGGCGCCAATCCATCGCTGGGCACACTCACTAACAACACACACGCATGCACGCATAGACACACAGACTATAGGGGCAATTTGGAGCAGTCAGTTAACCTTGAATCCATGTTTTTGGATTTTGGGAGCAAACCCACGTGGACACAGGCAGAACATGGAAACCACACCTAGATTGGGTTTCGAACCGGGAACCCTCAGCGCTGAGAGGCGAACATGCTAACCAGTAAGCCACTGTGCTGCCCATTATTTGTATAGTAATTGGGTAAAAAAGTATGGTTTTTAGCTATAACCCTTAACATTCCATTTACTTCCCTCTGTGATGGATGCAATTAAATGCAATTATTTCTCAGTTGAAAATAGTGAAAAAAAACTCTTCTTTTTTACCTGAAATGTTATTTTTTATGTAAAGATGTATATTTACTTAACGTTTTGTATCACAAAATAAACAGTGTTAAAGACAAACTGTTCTTTATATGTAAAGATGATTTAGATTCTGTGAAGCCGCTATAATATAACACTCTGATTAAAAAATGCTATTTAACTAAGCTCAAGTTTGAATTTGAATCAAGCCCCTTTTTTATAAACTGCAAATCTGTCATCTTTATGAACCTGAATATCTCATCAGTGGACAAATGAATGTGACAACTGCACAGCATCAAAGATTCAAAGATAAAGAATCTTGGCGCATCCAGTTCTGCATGTACAAAGCAGCTGGTCCATATTCATGCATAATAAGCTAAAGAGCTGATTATTCCTGAATGCAACGAAGCTGTGCTGGCCTTGGATACGGCTGGATAAGAGTTATATACTGTATTCACTGTTTAATGACTGATAAGCAGAGCCCACCTCTATGAGGGGCTATGTGGTAGTGGATGCTTGCAGTTTGCTCTTCCCTGCTTTAGAAGTTAATAATAAGTAACATGTCTTGACCAAATCCCTGTCATGCACAAATACACCGTCCCATCCAGGTCCTGGGTGTGCGCTCATGTCGGCTTCAAGGAAACAGTCACTTCCGAGGATGTGCTGCAGTTTCATTCGCTGGCTGTGAAAACAAAAGTGACTCATCAGATAAGATCAATTATTGAGAACATGAACTTAAAAATATATATTTAGAAGAGATGACTTAGTGATGGGTGGCACTTTGCTTAGTGGTTAGCACATTCGCCTTTCAGCGCTGGGGATTCCCGATCGTTCGAATCACAATCTGTTTCCAAAGTTGAGTTTTCATGTTCTCCCTATGTCGGCGTGGGTTTCCTCCAGGTTCTCTGGTTTCCTCCCACAGTCCAAAAACATGGATTCAAGGTAAATGGGCTGCTCTAAAATTGCCCCATATAGATGTTTTTGTGTCTGTTAGTGAGTGTGTGCCCAGCGATAGATTGGCGCCCTGTCCTGGGTGTACCTGCCCAGCGCCCGAGACGTTCTCTCCTGGATGGGCAAGGGGGAACCCCACCGCGACCCTAGTAGATGAATAAGCAAAAGATAATGGATAGATGGATAATGAATGAATGACTCAGTGATCCTTCAGTGTTATAATAAAGGTCGTTATAAAATACACATTATAAAAAAAGATAGCGCAGACCTTATCTGCTGAGTCGATTAAGGTTGTTTTTGGGGATGCAGGGGCCATTCCTTAGAACTTTTTGGATACTGTGCTAGCAACCCTTATGGACAATAAATCCCACCCCATGTACGAGACTCTAGTACCCCTAGTGACCGGCTGCGTCATACAAAGTGTGATAAGGAGCGTTACAGCAGGTCCTTCATTCCTGCTGCAGTAAGACTGTACAATCATCTTTTAAATCATCTTATGTGCCATACTTTGTTGCTGTTCAATATGTTGTTTTTACACTAACAATTAGTCATAATATGTGCAATACTTTGTTTCCTTTTATATTATTTTGAGGCCGAAGTATTCTGCTCCGAGTATCCTCTCAGTGCTTCACATTCCTAGCAATGTGTGATAGACAAAACATATTTTCCCAGTTTTTGTTCCAATTTTTAAAAATAAACTATGTTCTGTGATTTAGCCCCTAGATGGCAGTATTTGATGTTAGAGAAATCGGAAACCATTTACACAGCGATCAGCGTTCACTTTAAAAACCGGACTAGAGTACATCGTAGAAGACCAGATTATTGACAATTTTGCTTTCAAAAAACACATTTATAAATCAAGCCTTGTTGTATTTAGTATGTTTGTAACCATTTTATAAAAGCAAAAGGCACTCGAGGTTGTGTATTATTGTGAATTAATCACAAGAAAGAGGTATAATTGTACTCTGATTTGCGTCAAGCCTGACAACACCTTTTTCCTGTTATTTATTTACAATACTGCATGCCTTCTCGT
Organism: Xyliphius kryptos; assembly: GCA_025769995.1. Taxonomy (NCBI): domain Eukaryota; kingdom Metazoa; phylum Chordata; class Actinopteri; order Siluriformes; family Aspredinidae; genus Xyliphius; species Xyliphius kryptos. The sequence goes on along the minus strand of JAOUQT010105097.1, from coordinate 8,244 downwards.
ACCTTATTGCTTTATTAACATTAAAAAGGGAATTGCATACAACACTGGTTTGAAACCCAATTCAACACAGTTGGTAAAAAAAGAGGAAATTACTTTTTTGGGGCGGGGGTACACACTGTTCTCCATCTGACCAAGCAATGTCATTTAATGTTATGGGTCAGACAAGCTCATGGATTTAGGAAAAATGGAAAGCGGCGGTGGGTAAAAATGTGGATGACTGATTTCACTGGTCTTGAGGAAACGTGTCATATTGGTATTTTGATAGGGGAAAAATAGGGTTGGAAAAAAGGGTTGGGGAAAAAAATGGTCTTTACAAACATAAAACTGTCATATGTCAGTGTGTAGAGTTACAAAAAGTGGTTTTGTTCCTATATGCATTACAAGAAATAGACCCAATATAGTCATGTTGTTATTTTGTAGTTGGCACCGTGTTAGTGATGCCCATATTTTGCACCCTGGGTCTTAGCAATATGGCAAAAATAAATGGGGTTTTCTAACTGCCTTTGTGTTTCCAAGAAAACAGTGAGAGACAGAAGGTGTCAGATTCGGAGCATTTTAATGACGACAGACTGACGACTTCAGTAGTCTAAAAGACACGGATATAAAAAAGCGGTGCCTGCCTCAAACCCTTGTGGCAACCATGATGATACAAGGTTCAAATAGGTGTAAGAACCTCGTGACAGCTGCGGCCAGACCTCCGCTGCTGATTTGTGCCGGTGATGGAGGTCAGGGATTGTTTTCCACACTGAATGCTTGCATTAACCATTCTTCTGTCCTTAGTATTAAAGGAGGATCTCGTTTCCATGGTTTTACCTGTCACACAGACGAACACAAAAGAGCAGAGGTCAGTAAAGCATTTCTGTGACGAAATAAAAGTCATTAGACCAGGCACGCCTAGTCTAACGACTTCAGTTTTATAATGTGCTATTTATGGCTTGTCAGAATAAAAAAAAATCATTTCAAAAAATGTAATGCAATTCCGCCTTTTACCACATGACAGCACCACCCTAATACTATCTGTCTGCCTCTGTGCCTATAGCAGAATTGAGGTCATATGGTCAGATACTTTTGTCAAGATTTTTTAAAATAAGAAAAGGTTACTAAACCGGAGAACCCAGAGGAAACCTACCCAGACATGGGAAGAACATGCAAACTCCACCCAGATTGAGATTCGAACCAGGAATTTCCGGCACTGAGAGGCGAATGTGCAAACCACTAAGCCACCGTGCCGCCATAAAGATAATTGTGAAGATGATTATATAACTTTTGTGGAGAAAAAAATGTCAGAAGGAACTCTTGGCCCCCAGGCATCTACACTTTATCAAATTTAGCCCTCTTTGCAAAAAGTCTGGACACCCCTGCATTAGACAATATATTACTTTATAATAAATGAAACAGATCAATCAAGTTCCTAGTTACTCATATTATTTAGGGTTGCACGTTGTGCTGGAGCCCAACCCACAGAATTTATAGGGCAAAAGTTGGGGAAAAGGACATCCTATGTGTTCAGAGATCTTCCTCCCAGTTGTATTTATATAAAAACTCACACCAGCCTGTCTGGCATCAACAATCATGATGTAATCAACATCCCTTAGTCTGGTTTTATTTGAAGGTTGTAAACCTCACCCACCTGATTGTATGTTTGATGTCCTGCCCGACCTGCGAAACCATGATGGCCATAGGCACAGGGGCCTGGAAGTACTTTGTAAAATCATTGTCTGTTAACACAGTCTGCTGCTGCATCAAGAACTGCAACACACTAGTGTTAGTATAGCAACAAGCTATATTATGAGATTACCAAGAACGGACTGATTTTCTGAGCCAAAATGTGTATCTGTGTTCTGATGCCAGCTAGGACAAAGTTTTGTTTTTGGTCAAAAAAAAACAAAACAACGGAAGTCTGATTCCACATGACTCTACATCGGCTCGCGGCAAACTATGAACTTGTCCAAAGTACATTATTTAGCAAAATATTATACAGGGGCGACACAGTGGCTTAGTGGTTAGCACGTTCGCATCTCAGCGCTAGGGATTCCCGGTTCAAATCCCAATCTGGGTGGAGTTTCCATGTTCTCCCTGTGACCGCGTGGGTTTTCTCCGGGTTCCCCGGTTTCCTCCCGCAGTCCAAAAAACATGGATTCAAGGTAAATTGAATGCTTTAAATTGCCCCGTATAGTGTGGGCTCAGCGATAGATTGGTGCCCTGTCCTGGGTTTATCTGCCTGAGATGTTCTCCCCTGGATGGGCATGTGGAGTGCCACGGTGACCCTAGTACAGGAATAAGCGGAAGATAATGGATAGATATTATTACAGGGTGGGCTACAGGAATGGATACAGCCAGATAAAATGGAAGTGGTTGCTGATATCACCTTACTGTGGCGTATTAGTAGATAGGAGGATCTGTCACTAATAGACAGACCGTTTTCGGGTCTGGAACCGGACGGTGTTCGCTGCAGACCCAAACCGATAAACTATTGATTTAATTTTTACTGTTTATTTTAAGCAGTGGAATATTTCTTGTCTTGACGGTAAGGGCTTCGCAGTGCAGTAAACTCATAGACCAATCATGTGTGTAGTAAGATTGCCAATGTCGGTCCCCAACCAATCAGATCTTGAGCATGCTCAGGCAGCGAGGTACTAAGCAGCATGTCCTGAGAATTGCACCAACACGGATATCAATAAATCTAAGATTTTTTTTTCATAAGTGAATGTTGAATGTTAAAGGCAAAACAACCTGGTATTTAGCGAATTTGATATTATTATATGTGATCTATAAATCACGCGTTCACCGCACTGTCTGTGAGAAGTTGCATCTTGAGAAAATTATTGTTTTGTGTTTTGCTCAAAATTCTCAAATTCTCAAAATTTCTTAAATTGCATTTATATGCAATTATATTTATATGATAATGAAAAGATCTAGCAGAGGTTTTGCTGAATTGCTAAATATAAGGCTGCCGAAAATAGGACCTTAGCAAAGTTTTTGTGCTGTGGTGAGCTCCCTCTAGTGGCCGAAAGCTGCAACAGCGTCCCTGCTACTGTACAACTACTGCTACTGCATAAAATAAATGTTCATTTTTTGGGTTCAACGATAAATGTAAATTCATCTTCATGAAAATATAAAACATCCACTGAAAATAAAATGTAGCGCATCTTTAGGAAGCAAAATTTAATATAATTAACACTGTCTTAATTTCGGGGAAGCAGGGAAACACCTAGTACTCTTGAAGAAGTATTGAGTGTCAAAAACGTTGGTGGCCCTTGAGGTAAAAGATAAATTTGATCCAACTGGACCCTACTAAATTCCAATTAAATACCTATGATTTATGGGCTAGTCGTACGGTTAATCGGTAAAACAGCGCCCTCTGCGGCAACACAACCCCATGGACGGCGGACTGGGTGTAACGGCGGTATAATGGAGCGGAGAGCGGAGTGGAATCTTACTGGAGCCGGGGTTCGGGCACTCGGTGTCGGTGCTGGTGAGCCACGTCGACTCGGTCTCTCGGGTCCAGCTGTCGTTGCGTCTCGGCTCGATGGCATCACTCCGACTTCCACCGCAACCCATTGACGACGGATAAAACGAAGAATGGTGGAACCCGCGCCTCCGCTGGGAGGTGCAATGGAGCCGCAGAGATGTGCACAGATGCTGTGGATCTGTATACTGTCTGTAAGACGTATGTACACGCGCTCTATGGTCCCTACCACGCTGATTACAAGGTTGCCAGATTGGTAACGTTTCAACAATACAGGTACCGGTCAGAAAATTAGAATATCACGAAAAAGTTATTTCAGTATTTCCATTCAAAAAGTGAAACGTGTATATTATGTCCATTTATTACACATAGATTGATAGATTTCAAATGTTTGTTGCTCTTAATTTTGGTAATTATAATTGACAACTGGCAAACCCCAAATTCAGTACCTCAGAAAATTATCATATTACTTAAGGCCAATATTAAAAAAAGGATTTTTAGAAATGTTGGCCAACTGAAAAGTAGGAACATATATGGCACTTTTTAGTTATGGATCCTTTATTCTGGATTACTGCAGCCATGGCGTGGCATCAATCACACCATATAGGGGTAATTTAAAGCACCCAATTCACTTTGAATATATGTTTTTAAACTGTGGGAGGAAGCCAGAAAACCTGGAGAAAACCTGGAAACTCCCCCCAGATCGGGTTCGAACCTGGATCCCCAGCACTAAGAGGCCACCATGCCACCCTTTTGGGACTACGGTGTCCACACAGTCTTGTGTCACTTTATCAGTAGGTTTTCCAAAGACACGATAAGCCTTGTAGGCATTCGCGAAGACCCCAATCCATCCGAGGTCTTGCATTTGATAGTGATAGCCAACGAACAGAACCCATTAGTTTTTCCAAGGACATGACAGGGAATAAAGGAGCCAAGGCGTGGCATGGAGTCGATCAGTCTATGGTGCTGCTCAGGAGGTATGAGAGCCAAGGTTGCTCTGATGGTGGCCTTCAGCTTTTCTGAATTGTTGGGTCTGACGTATTATATCTTCCTCTTCACAATACTTCATAGATTTTCTTTGAGGGTTTAGGTCAGGTGGGTTTGCTGACCAGTTAAGAACAGGTACACCAAGTTTCTTAAACCAGGTACTGGTAGCTTTGGGACCATGTGCAGGTGCCAGGTCCTGATGAAAAATGAAATCTGCAACTTGTTAAGTTCCTCAGCGGCAGAAAGGAGGAAGTGAAAAACTTCCTTGTGGATGGTTGCATTGACCCAGGACCTTAGAAAACACAATAGAGCAACACCAGCAGATAACATGGCACCCCAAACCACCAGTGACTGTGGAAACTTTACACTGTACCTCAAGCAACATGGATTTTGTGCCTCTCCTCTCTTCCTCCAGACTCTGGGAGCTTGATTTTCAAAGAACTGCAAAATGTACTTTTATTAAAGAACAGAAGTTTGGAGCACTCAGCAGCAGCCCAGTCCTTTTTTGTCTTTAATGGAGACGAGACGTTTCTGATGCTGTCTCTTGTTTAAGACTGGCTTGACACGCGTGATGCAACAGCTGAAAGCCATGTCTTATGTACGGTACGACTGTGCGTAGTGCTTCTTGAAGAGCTGACTCCAGCTGCAGTTTACACTTTGTGAATCTCCCTCTTATTTTTGAACGGCTTTTGTTTCACAATCCTCTCCAGGGGGCGCTTATCCTTATTGCTAGTACACTTTTTTCAGCCACATCTTTTCCTTTCCCTCGTTTCTCAATTAATATGCTTGGACGGAGAGCTCTGTGAACAACACGCATCTTTAGCAATGACCTTTTGTGCCTCACTCTCCTTGTTCAAGGTGTCAATGGTTGTCTTTTAGACAACTGTCAGGTCAGCGGCCTTCCCCATGATTGTCTAGCCTACAGAACCAGAATGAGGGACCATTTAAAGGTCTTTGCCGGTGTTTTGAGTTAATTAGTTGATTAAACTGTGGCACCAGGTGTTTTTAATATTGAACCTTTTTACAATTTTCAAATTTTCTGAGATACTGAATTTGGGATTTTCATTAGTTGTCAGTTATAATCATCAAAATAAAAAGAAATAAACATTTGAAATATATTAGTCTGTGTGTAATGAGTGAATATAATATACAAGTTTCACTTTTTAAATGGAAATACTGAAATAAAGCAACAACTTTATGATATCCTAATTTTATGACCTGTACTTTTAATAAGTTATAAATAAGTTAAAGTTATAATAAATAAGTTATAATAAGGTTTTTTAGACTGTATATACTACCCCAACTTTCATTTTCTCACTGTGTCGTCTTTAGCAGGCGCCTTTACACACATAATGCTGAACCTGGCAACGCGGACACACAGTGCTGAATAATAGGTATGTATGGTACCTTTTGCTTGCGTCATTGAGGGAGGATGCAGAATGTGCAGCCGCAGCTCATCCTTCTGTGCTATACTCTTTGTATTAAGAAACATTCTTTGTTAAAGGTTCTTAAAACAGTTTAAAATACACACTTAATGGCTACAATTAAATGGCCTTCACTCCTACTAGACATCATAATATTATTAGTTGTTAAAAAACACTAACTATAATGCTAATTTACAATCATATTTCAGAAAAATTATAATCAAGCTGAGATGAATTTGTGTATTAGAATTAACTTTGCATGTTCTCCCTCTCTAGATTCCTTTCACAGCTGTGTTTGGAGCATTATGTAGTTTATATAGAGCTTTTTAGGAACCTTAAAGACAATTTGCAGTAATTAAACAATAGGGCATTGATTAAAATATAAAACATAAACAACATTTATGAATTTAAAAACTTATCTTGACTGGTTGGGGGAGTTTCAGAGGCCAATCCATCACTGGGCACACACTCACACAGATGCACAATGTAGGGGCAATTTAGAGAAGCCAATTTCACCTTAACTCTATGTTTTTGAACTGTGGGAGAACCCGGAGAAAACCCATGTGGACATGGAGAGAACATCGAAACTCCACCCAGAGCCTGGATCCCCAGCACTGAGAGTTGGACATGCATCACGCAGACTTCAAATCCATTTATCATCTTTAACTTAAGACTGTGCTGGGCAGTCACCCAGGACAGGGCTCCACCAAGGACTGGTGTGCAAATGCAGACAATATATGGGGCAATTAAGTGCAGCCAATTCACCTTAAATCCATTTTTGGACTGTGGGAGGAAACCGAAAAACCTGGAGAAAACATGGAAACTCCATCCAAATCTGTAATTGTATATCTGTATGAGAAGTGGAAAAAATAAGAGAATGGAGCAAAAAGAGGATGTGTCCCAACTTTATTTATAATATTTATTTAATTCAACTTTATTTGTATTTATTTATGAGCTTGCTTTAGAGATACAATTTCCACCTGGCCTGTTTTCGCTTTCTCACCACTCAGCCTTGGCCCAGAGCGCTGATACCACACAATAATAAAATGTTATCTCTACTATCCATTTGTTTAATGAAGCCGATCCTGTGTACACTGTAACATATGGGACCATCTAATATGTTTCCTTAACGACCACACCATTCGATTCTGTTCACAAATGAAAATGCGGGGGTGGGGAACAGATTTATCTTCTTTAACACATAGGGTGGATCTGATTTATTTCAAGCTGCTGATAATGAAAATCACCTGAAACAATTATTTAGAGAATCAATAGAAGACTCACAATACACTATAAAGAACTGGACAGTGGGTCACAGCAGGGCTGAATGTGGTACATGAAGCATGCGGACCGAATGAAGATTTTTTCCCCCTCTTTAACTAAAAGTCAGGCAAAATTTGAAGAACAATAAGAGAAGGAGGGGGTAAATCTTTACCGATGATTGAAATTACTCAAAGTTGGTTGACATTACACACTGGGATTCTATTAGATGACTGAACTGAATCATTTGATCAATTAAGAGACTTGCTTTTTGATTGACACCTGATTATATACACACACGTGCATCTCAAGATTTTTCACACTGTTAACGCTGTCTGTTTTCTCAAGGAAGATCCCAAACGGCGTCTCGGTCCTCGGGGAAGTTTTTATTTTTTGTCACAGTCCCGTCATATTGATCTTTTTTTGGGGGGTGTTCCAGCTCAGGACTCAGTCAAGCTGCTTTTAGACAATGAACTAGTTACATGCTTGACGAATAGCGCTTGGCACACAGGTAAAGTATGTAAATGTGTCTGATCCCTCAGCTCCTGATAACTTCTGTTCTACATCCGGGTGGCGAGCATTTTTACAGCACTGTTGCCATTTAATTAATTATACTAATTAACCCTTATAGGCACACCTGAAAACCATTTCAGATGACTACCTCTTGAAGCTTATTGAGAGAATGCCAAGAGTGCAAAGCAGTAATCAGTACAAAGGGTGGCTATTTTGAAGACACTAGAATATAAAACATGTTTTCAGTTATTTGAACTTTTTTTGTTACGTACATAACTTCATGTGTTCAGTCATAGTTTTGATGCCTTCAGTGAAAATCTACAATGTAAATAGTGAAACAAACAAAATGCATTGATAAAAAACGCATACGATGTCCAAACTTTTGGCCTGTACTGTATATAGTGTATATACACTGTTTAAAAAAAAACAAAGGAAACGACACTTAAACAACACAAAGTAATTCCAAGTCAACCACACTTCTGTGAAATCAACCTGTCCAGTTAGGAAGCAACATTGATTGTGAATCAGTTTCACTTGCTGTTGTGCAAATGAAACAGACAACAGGTAGAAATGAGAGGCACTTAGCAAGAC
>JAOUQT010104903.1:0-19588 GCA_025769995.1 Xyliphius kryptos | reverse complement strand
AGGACCAGTTTGGACAGGCCCCCTTTGTGCTCCACGTATTGTCCTTGTTATCAGTTCCACTTAATGTAAAGATGGACTTTGTAGTTTTAAAATTCCAGACCGTAGTCCATCCGTTTTTGTACGTCCCCTTTAACCTGTTCTAATTGTTAGGACCCCAATAGTACCACCACAGGGCAGGTGGTATTTGGTCGGTGCATTATTCCCATCCCAGCAGTGTCACTGATGTGTTTAAATGAAAATCCAGCAGCACTGCTGCACTGAAACCTCCTCAGCTCATCATTGTCACTGCAAATCAGACAATCAATCCACCACCCAAATGACACCTACTCTGTGATGCTTCTGATCAATAGAGAACAGTGAACCAACAGGGTACTAACAAAAACTAAAACAAAGATTGCTTACAGTCTAATTGTAGAATTACAATGTCCATCTATACATCTATACCGAAAGTGGAGGAAATAAAAAAATGAAACAAGAAGGGGGCATTCCCTATCCTTTCACTGCTGTTTCTTCTCGTCCAACATCATGTGTGACCACAAGGAAAGCTGCTGTGGCTAAAAATTGGGGGACCTTAATACACAAGCCCTATTAACTTTGGTAAGAATTAAATGATTTTTTTTTTTTATTGGGATCAATAAACTTTTGGGATCAATAAACATGCAGTCAATCAGTACACTGTTATATTTAGATGAACACTTGTTGAGGAAGGTTATAGGTTTTATATGTTTATCTGTTTTTGGTATAGCGCTACAAAAGTTTCTCACAAACTTTTTTTTGTTTTTTTTTTTTAACTCCCACTGTCTAAAAGAGAATAAACGATACAGGCGGTGATCTTTAACTGATTGACGCTTGTCATGCTTCTTAGAACTGTTGCGGAGACTAGAGACCCGTTTGGTAAAACTTATTTCAGAGTTCTTCCTACGTTCATGGTATCCATGGGTTACGTAGGTGTACAGCGATGAGTACAAGCGCGAGCGAACAACAGCATACGGTGGTCAAAGGTGCCATTCAGAAATCTCTGTATGAAGGTTCAGCAGTGTTTAGAACAGTAACAGTGAGGAGTAATCACGTACTGACTGTAAATATAAGGCATCAGGTCTTTATGTGATGAAGGAAATACCTTCTAAACAAAATAAAGATCTAAACCTCCTCCATCGTTTTACTTCGCATCACTACCTTAAGCATCCAGCTCACAGTACAGCAACACGGAGAGAAACTTAAGACCCCCAAACAGAATTACAAGAGAATAAAGCCCACATCGATCCGTTGGCTGGCTTGCTTCACCTTCGTGCGCCTACATTACCGCGATAGAACACCGGAAAAAAGACCCCGAAGGTACGCATTTTCTGGAGGAGCTCCTCAGAGTGCAGTAGTTCAGGTCAAAAGCTTAATATTAGAAACAGTTAGATAAATAACTACACACTTCTGGATTTACATCCGAACAAACCGGGCAACGCTTTCAAAGCTGCGAATCTGTGATTCAGTAATAAACCATTTGCTTCCATTTTGTCGCGTCTGAAACCACAAACTTGAAAGATTCTCATGACACTGTTTCCAAACTCCAGGGTGGATCTTGGATTTCCTTCCACGACTATAAACCAGATCGAAGAACTGTCAGGGTTTTAATCAATTACAACTGCCACCGTGGACCTTTCTTATATAATGTGAGGAAAGTTAGAAGTGCACTTATCTTTTTCTTTTTTATTACAAATAATAGGATCGATTCCGTCTCGGCCGTTTTTTAACAAGAGAGCGAGGTGCTGTGTGAGAATGACTTATTACAGCTGCTCCGGCTTCTTGCCTCGGGCGTCAGAAGTCTCTAATGGAGTCTCTAATAGTCTCATTAACTATGTATTACCTTAAGCCAGCCACATCACTGCAGCAGTGGGTTTTAAACCTGGAATTATACGAATATACCTGTTATTATTGCAACCAGCGACCTGATTTGATCTCTCTGTGGAAGGTCCACGTGCAGCGCCGCAGAAGAAAGGCTGGAAATTAAAGATTTAAATTGAAGCTTCCTATCAACTGTCACGATATACATATAAATACATGCCTCTCTGTGGGTGTTTTCAGTTTTCATCAGATCTGCTCAAAGTCTCGTTCAGTTCGAAACCCGCTGTAATCTGGTATTCATGGAGGTCAGGGTTGAGGTAGTCGCTCAATGGGAGTGTTAATTGTATAATCATTTAATGATGCCGTTATTACTGGGGGGAAAATGTAGTCAGTAATAGCAGTCTAAATTAAATTAACACGCAGTGCTTATGTTGGATCTTTTTCCAAGAACTGCAGATTCAGAATTCCAAACCTTCACTGACCAAACAACTTTTGTTGGATTTACCACTTTATTTAAAAGTAGCAGAATACCTGTGCTGGGAGAACTTGATAACAACATAAATGTTTGGCAATAGTTTTTGAGTTAGTGATGCGTTTGCATTTTATATATTTAAAACGAACATATTATTATAGAGTAAAGTTTGGGGCAGTTAAATGAATATGTGGAATGAATGAATGATGTGTGAGTTGGGACTACGGTGTCCATGCAGTTGCTTTTTAATGGGAATTTATCCGTAGGTTTTCCAAAAAAACACAATAAGAAATGGTGGAGCCAAGTTTTAGCTTTGTAGGTACTCTCTAAGACCCCAATCCATCCGAGGTGTTGTGTTTGATGGCGATAGTGAACAATGAAATCTAGAAAGGTGAATTTTTCCAAGGACATGGTAGGTGATCACTTTAGCAAGTTTCAGCCTTGTAGGTACGCATGAAGTCCGTGATGTCACACTGGCAGGGTCTTGGGTTCGATTGCGATTTCCAATGAACCATCAAACGTAGTAAGGTGAAAATTACTTAGTTTTTCCAAGGGCATGATGGGGAATCATGATGCCAAATTTTTGCCTTGTAGGTACTAGTAAAGGGAGAGAATTAGTGATAAGTCAGTGTGCGAGGGCTTTCCCTTTTATAGATCTAGGCTGAAATGTGGTGTGTTTTTGGCCTGGAAACAACTTTTTTTTTAAACTTGTCTGTACTCTTAATGACCACTGTTGTTAAAATCACAGTTTGAGGAACCTTTTTAAGCTCCACCGTTAGGGTTATGGGCTTGTACCACAAGAAGTGATCGCTCACTGGGAACTTGTTTTTGTAAATTTGCTGAGAGAATGAAAGACAGTAATGTAATTACATTGAAAAGGGAAAAGATGCGGAGCCGGAGAGAGACGGGACACCAGCGACTGTAACACCAGCCTGCATCATGTACGTAATTCAAACATCTGCCCACTGACCATCATACCCTTGGTTCCGCCTGCCATCTTGAGCGACGTCCATTTCAGAACAGACGTACACCGATGTGGACCTATTACAAATGGTGTTTTTGGAACAGTCCAGACTTGTACCATTGATTTATAAGGCTTTAGAATTTTTTGTGCACTACATTGAAGATTTTTAAGGACAACAAACTCATTCAGGCATGTCTTTTTGAAGGTCATGCTTGAACATAAAGGTGTCAGACTGTTCCCAAAAAGTTGGAGGCCTACAACTGTCAAAAAAAGCCTGATTGTGCTTAATATTACACATCTGTGGCCATGGGACTGAATAAAACCCCCAAACTCATTAATAAGAGGTGTGTCACTATACTATTGTCTATGCAGTCATTTTTTTAAATGATTTATTTTCAGCTGAAATTCTGACCTGCTATTTTAGATAAACAGCTGGGGAAGTATGGATGGTGTTTCTTATTAACCCCATGATTAAGTTAAATAAGAAACCTTCTGTTTAAAGCTTTAAAACCAAGTCATGAAGAAAGGCGTTGATGACGTAGAGTTTTAAAGTAGTATGTTTCCCAAACACCGCCACAAATGTCATCCAGAGTTAGAAGAACATGCAATGTGACCGATGACAGACATTTATAACATTTAAAACCAGAAATAAAGAAACCATCGTGCGCGTTTTCGACTCAAATTTCCTCAGTCGATGATTTCTATGGACGGTAGGTGGCAGTGTTCCACCATTAAACGCCAGACCTTCTTTTTTTGCCGCCAGAATACATGACGTCATACTAAACCTGGCGGCGGCAAAAACACATTTTGTCGCCTCACATAGCATTTCGCGCCTTGTTTATTGGTGAAAAGTTTTTAAATTATCCCTTTAATTACTCGAAGGGAGGTAATTTACAACAAATTTCAAGCATCTGAACTGATTTTTTTCAAATCCCAAACTCTGGGACTGACATATCTAAGAAGCACAATGTTTGTTTTACTATACATATACAATTCTGTATAAATGGACATAAGAATGACCTGGTGGTGTTGAATCATTCATTTGGTGTTCATTAACACTTGTCTTTTAATAAAACTGCACTTTATGGAGCCTTGGAATTCTACTTTATCTACAACATTATGTGTCTGTCAGTCATTTTCTCCAATTAAATGAGTTTAAATTGCTTTTTTGTCAATGCACATGAACCATTCAGTTGAATAATGGCACTCCGAATGCCCTTTAGACTCTAAGCATCTGTAGATGGCACTGTTGCCTTGCTCAGTCTTTCCAAAATACCTCTAAAGCCATGTTTATTGTAAAGCTGTCTCCTATTATTTTTGGATGGAGTGACTGGGTTGAGATAATGATTTACATAAAGTGAAGGGTAAACATCAACTGCCAACTGCCACATCCTTGTTCTGAAGAGACGGTTTGAGGAAGCGCGTCCTCCTGCATCAGGAAGCCTGTCGAATTCTGCTTCTGGGATGCTGCAAATCGGTTTCTCCCACGTTTGCAGGATTTACTGGGTGTCAACCTGAATTTTGGCTTCGTTAAGCGAACATCTTCCATCCACCTGTTTAAAAAGTTGGTAGTATTTCCATTGAGCTCGACTACAAGTGTGCTCATTCATGAAAGGAGGCTGTGATCGAGAGGCTGTGATTGGTTTAGACGGCATCTACGCAGCCGTACTCATCTCTTCCGAAGCGACCAATGAGAGAAGTGCTACGCATGTGCAGTAACTGCAGCCCCTCGCCGAATCTCCAACGTGCCGCTCCTTCAGAGCCGTTTTCAGCTAAGCGATGAGCGAAGCTCTCTGAGCATTTCTCCTCCGCCAGGCTCTTTTCCATACACACCGCAGAGACGGCGGCGTAAGAGGCTGTGGGGAAAAATTGTGACTTGCTAACAGAGGAGACCAGAGGCTGAACTGTGGATGGAGCTGAGAAATCGTTCCATCCTGTACGACATGCGATCGTCTGTCAGGAGAACATGGAAAGCGGCATGTTTCGGTGGCGGTATGGAGGAACTGCACACCCACCTCATCGAAACGTCTCGCCATGAGGGAGTTAAAAGTCTCGTTTTTCTATCTTTCCCCCCGAATGCCAGCTGTTTCTTCCATTTTATTTTTCTCCGGTATCGTTTGAGGTGAATACACAACCCGTTGTAATGGAGCACCAAAAAATGAATTCATTTTTAATGGCTGTATCTATTCCAAATGAATCATCTGCCCATTGTGTACATACAGTCATCGCTACAGTATCAGTGGTGAGCACTGATATCAGATCTCTGTTTCATCCACTGTGCCAGGAAGGTTTTTTTTGTCTCTCCTTTGACCCAGCGCCTCAGTCGTTATTCAGCCTCTTGAATAATGTCTGCCTTTCAAAAGAGGTCTTTTGAAAAATATGAGTCTCACAAGCACTTCACCACATGACTGCATCTAAACCATCTCACCCACCCCCTTCCATATCAGTATCACCCAGCATATATCGTCAGGTTCTTTATTTAATAGGATCTCCGAACATTTTGTAGCTACAGAGGTATCCACTCCAGGCTGTCTACTCCTATGGTGAGATGACTGGACCACCACTGAGCATGTTTATTTTATGTTCCCACAGAGATGCCTGTGGATACACTGTATGAACAAAATTGTTTTATTTCAATACCTTTGCCTCAGGTGTGTAAAATAAAACAAGATGTTTGTAGATTTCTAACCTTGTGTCATAGTTTACTGGCCCTTGGTCTATAAAGTCATGTCTGGGTGAGGTTAGTGTGGATGGATTTGACAGACCCACATGGATTCTTGACTAGCATCCATTTGAAAATCTCTAGGTTGAATTAGAAAGGTGATTGCCGACACACTGATTGCCGATTGTCACACTGAAAATGGGCATGGTAGCTCAGTGGTTAGAATGTTGGGCTAACAATCTGAATGTTGTTGTTTCAAATCCCAGATCTATTAAAGTAACCAATGTGAGTTCTGGTGCAAGACCCTTATTTTTCCATGGGCACTGTTTGGCCAACCCTGAAAGCTGTGATACTTGTGGTACTTGTAAGTCACTTTGGATAAAAGCGTCTGCTAAATAATAAATGTAAATACCTCGTGGAGAAAAAAATGGAAGCTGTTGTATCTGTAAAGCAGAGACCAGCTCCTCCATCTGTAGGTGTCCCAGTAGTTTTCATAGCGTTGGGTGTCATGTCATCATAATAATTATTGATTTTACACCACCCAAACTAGGGGTCCTTAACACACCTGTCCAGTTCAACCCAAATACAGTTTTCTGTGACGCTACGCTGATTTAAAATCTGTGTCGGTTCTCCCATTTTTTTTCCTGATCCATGTCCCTCACCTCATCTTTAACCTGCAGTCAGCGCTCATGTTGAGATGATAAGTGATGGAGCATTGATGTGTAGTGCATGACATAGCTGTTGATGCATTGTGAATTTTACCCTGCTCAGAACGTGGCTCAGCCATTTAGATGTCTTAAACGATCAGCTTTATGATAAATTGTTTGTATTGACGTTTAAAACTTGTTTAATCACATGAGCTTCATTTTACTTTTTGATTTAATTTCCATGTACCAGTATGCCCTCCTCACCTCTTCCTCAATCTGACTGTTGGACAAAATCCATAAAAAGTAACTTCTATTTCTTTACAACTGCATTTTTAGGGGGTGACTCGTTGGTTCCCAGGTTTGTTTCCTGGTTTCCATTACATGACGTCACATTTAAGTCATTTAGCAGGCGTTTTTATTCAAAGTGACTTACAACCAACAGCAGTCCCAGAGCAATGAGTGTTAAGGGCTTTGCTCAAGAGCCCACATTGGTACCTTATTGCATTTGGACTCCTCAGCACCCTAAACACTGAGCTAAACATTTCACAACTAACGTCCTATATGTGTGAAGCCTGTGTAGGTCTATTCTGGGAAGCCTGGCTTCCTCCCATAATTCTAAAATCCTGCTGCAAGGTTAATTGGGAGGTACTGATTTGCTTGACCATCTGTGATTGTATAGCTTGTAAGGTTCCCCTTTCTCATCCAGGAGATAAAGTTTTGGGCGCTGGGCAGATACAGCCAGGATGAGGCCAGTTTAGAGAAGTCTATTCACCTCATGTTTTTGGACTATATTGAGACGCATGGAAAACATAGAAACTCCACCCATATCGGGATTTGAACCGCTGAGAGGCGGACGTGCTAAACACTACACCAGTGTGCCACCTGCCCTGAAATTCTGAAGACCAAAAATGGCAGATCTTCCACATCACTTAGTCACATGATTTTCTATGTTTAAGATAAGTCGAAGGATGAATTGGGCGTGACACCGCATATTGAACAGTGGCTCTTTCAAGCACACTCACACCAATTTATAATCCCTAATCTACGTGACCTGTGGGTCTTTGCACTGTGGGCTAAAACCCGAGATCCTTGTGGAGACGCTCACACAACAGGGAGAACATGCAAACCAAATGCAGGACAGCACCTGTGCTTCCAAGTCAGGATCTTTTTGTCACTGAACCACACACCACGACACCACACACACCCTAAATATTCAGTAATATAAACTAATAACCCCCCCCCCCAGTCTCATGTACAAAGAGCTGCGTGTTCCCCTTGAGTGCTTGAAGGTGAACTTGTCAAACACTGTTTTTCTGCCCTGCCTTTGGCTTGTGTTCTACCGCTTGTCCGGATGGTCCTTATTAACCCCTCGGTAAAGTAGGGAAGGAAGACAAGGTCTCAGTAACGGTCAACTCCCTATTAAGCCGTAAACTAGAGTGCCTTTTAATTGAAGTGGCCTCTTCTCTGTCCTTGCCTGTGCATACTTAATGCCTTGGACAAGGTAAGCACTTTGTGTTGTATTTCATGGTCCCCATTGGCGTTCTGCTCCCCGGCTGGGTCTGTGTAAAGGTTTTTGTTCGGCATTGTATGTCTTGATTTATAGAAGTAATAATTGTATTTGAAGGAAAGCTGCGGCCTTGGCTTGAAGGGCTTTAATACCTGCATGCTTTAAACACATTTCTGTTCGTGTAGCCGTTTGGACAGTTAATAATATTTACATGTATCGCAAAGCTGCTTTTAAACCCATCCATGTTTGAGAATAGATTTTAAACTCCTTAAAAACTGATGGATAAGAGTCTGAAACTTGGACTGTTGGATGGTTGAACTTATACTACAGATCACATCTTGCATCGCTTTATAGACAGTAGATACATGGCTGGATCAAGTACTCAATGATAGTACGATTATTTGATAGTACGATTATTGTCCAAGACAAAGTAAAGCAATAAGGTACGGCTAAGGGTGGGCGTTATCGTGAATAAATTACAGAAAAGGGGTTTTATTAAGCCTGATGTGTAGTGGAGTACATTTTCGTAGTTTTCCTGTGATTTATTCACAATAATGCACAACCTCGAGTGTCTTTAATAATCTGGTCTTTCACAACATAGTGTAGTCTGGTTTTTAAAGTGAAGGTTGATTGCTGAGTAACAGGAATCCTGGTTTCTCTAATAATCTAAAAAATGCCATTTAGTGGCCGAATCACATAACACACTTAATAAACTGGTTTAGTGCTCATCGGGAATCGGCTCGCTGTTTGTAATAATGTGTTTTTGTAGGATCTTAAAAAATGTATTGTGTATCGCGCATTGATACAAATGCTCAGTGCCTGTTATTGTCAGCAATGTTAATTTAGTCACATGACTTAATCATGTCAGTTTACAGTGTTTTCAGAATAAAGTTAAATATTACATGCCATGCTGTTAGCTTAGGGTTCTAGCATGTTATTCTCTGCTGTTCTGTTGTTACTTCTTGAAAAGTTTTACTTGTAAGTTATATTTATGTTTACATTTGATTATAATATTATAACTGTATAAGTATTTGTCGAACAGCATTTAATCATTAAAAGAAAAAGTGTGTGTGTGGCACGTTCTCATAAAAACATAAGAAAATGTGGCCCATTTTGACAGCATTTTGTGGATCAACCTACTTATGTGAGTCTCGGTACACCCTCACTGATGATCATTTGAAAGCCTGCTTGAGAATTGGCATCAACAGCTACTGTTCAGACTCCTCCCACCTGGCTGACATCATTCAGTGCAGATAATCAGAATATTAGTGTTTTTTTTTCTCTCTTAACGGATTGCCTTGTATTGTGATAATATCAACATGATATGTGTAAAAAGGGTTAAACATTAGATTTAATCCTGGTAGATCACAGTCACTGTAAAAAGTCGATCTAAGGCCAGAAATGTGTGGATACACCTCGTTTAAACAGTGAGATTTCAGTTGAGCACTAAACTGGAAACCTGTTCCATAGTAATCAGCATTCACTTTAAAAAACAGACTAAATTATGTCATGGAAGACCAGATTATTATATTTTTTTGTGTTTTTAGACATTGTATATAAGCAATAAGACACTAGAGGTTGTGTATTATTGTGACAAAATCATGGGAAATCATTTATCTAAAATGATACACAACCCATGATACACAATGTGTGCCCTATTGCTTTGTTAAATCACATTGGTGGAAAAAAGTTCAAGTAACTCAGTTTTTGTTGTGTTTTTCAAACTTGTGTAAGGGTGCGATTGGACTCAAATTGACCCCAGAATGGTGCCTCAGTATGGGCATCACTGTTAAAGCACTTGTAAAATTGCTCTCGTTTTTTTTTCTCTGCCACAAACAACTGGAATTTTCTTCACTTGAGCAAAACAGTCCTCATCTAAGTGTGACTTAAATCTGTCAGACAGACGGATCGTGTCTTCACCTTCCATCCCCGTAGTGCGTGATGTCTCGGTGACCTGCTGATGAGTCTAGCCGCCAGTAACGCCCCACACTCCTTCAGCCCCGGCCCTAAACACGGAGAGCTATCTCCAATCGCATTTCCACCTTGGGAGCCATCATCTTGCGCCATCAGTAGCAAGGGTAATGGGGAGAGTGGACTGACCGATAGTGATGCATCAGTTCGGTTTTTCGGATCCCAATCAGAGGCAAACAGCCGTCCTGGTAACAATCATTTCCCCCGCAGCTGATGCAGCAAGAGGATGCAATGACCTTTCACCTGGGTTTAATAACTCCTGAGTCCCAGCTTCAAGGCAGTCGCAACTGGAGTGTGGCTACCGTCAGTTTATAGCCTGTATACTAGATTTGGATTTGTGTGTCGGCGGAAGGGGGTGGGGGTAATTTTGGAAACTGGTGGTCCAGCCTGACTTTACTGTAACCTCCAGTGGATGAGTAGATTTTCTGATACCTGCAGCTGATGAACAGCAGTAAATTTAGTAGAACACAGCGACAGGAGATGTTCCGTCATCAAGAAGACTCGTTATTAAAAGCTACCTTAAAGATATTTCAATATACACTCACTGTCTGTCTGTCCTTTCAATCAGCATCGTTTACTGTACAGGTGGACTTTGTAATTGTACAATTACAGAATGTAGCTTTATAAGTAGATACTTCGTTCTTTTAATCAGGATGCTATTTCGGTACAGTACTGTGGTGGTCGGGGTGTATTGCGTTAGTGCAAGTACATCTGCTGGACAGAATAATCCTCCACCCAAAAACATCCCTCCAACATCATGCTGTCCGCACCATCCTGCTATCACTGATGGAGCATTAGAGAATGAAGAACACAAAGTGTGCAGCCTCAGATAACCAACTGCAGGGCCAATTTCAAACGTTCTGCTACTTCATGATGGCAGCGCGATTCTAAATCTGTCTGCCTCTGAGAACATATTGTCAGTTATTCAGAGGCAGAGATGTGATTTTTGATTATTTTCCTCTAGCCACAGCATACGCCACATAATTGAGCCATATCCCAGTATAATGTTTCCGGTCCTATTTCTGCTTCACAACCAAAAGCGCCGAAATGTTCATGTAGTCAGCAGATTGTTGAGCAGACTGTATAAATGGTATGTATTTTAATAGGATTAGCAGACACAAAGGTGAATGACCATTGCTAAATCGTAATAAATTCATGTTTCAGATTTTCGACTGTAAAACAGAAAAGGTCCGTTTCATCTCCCATACTCATTGTGTTTTATTTCGTCTCGGTCAACCTTCAGTCACGCGGCACTGAGAAAACACGTGTGGCGTGACATCAACCAGGAGCAGCGAATTGGAAAATTGGTCTTTGTACACCTGTGCTTCCCCCTAACACGCTGATTTGAGTGTCACTGCACCACCACGTGGTACCCACTCTCTATCTAGTGTGACCAATGGACTACAGGCTGTAATTGTAGAACTACAAACATGGAGCTGTATGATAGATATAGATTTTACGGAGCTGATTCTCCTCCAAAATGTGCCACCATTGTCAGTGTCACTTCAGTACAGTCATCCACTACCCTAATAATAACCTACTCTGTCCATGGTCCTGATCATAATTGAACCAACAAATGGACTACAGAATGTTACTGTAGAACTACAAACTCCATCCATATGGTATTTTGAGCTGATAACATGGAAACCAAAAGGTGTGTTTAATAAAGTGGCTGGTGATGTAAAGTTTTATGAAACATGCGCTTTTCTACATGAGGTTGAAGAACCAGCCAACATTGGAACATTCAGACTCCGCCTTCAGGTGTTTAAAGCATGGTCTCTGTTTGATGTCTCTAATATTAGTTCTTTAATTCTCACTCTAGATCTAAAAGAACCTCTTACAGCCAATTTTCTGCTTTCTTACCACCTTTATAACACCGCGTCCCCCCCCCCCACCAATTTTCTATGCCAGCATTACCAGGACCACCTGCTGGAGCTGAGCAGGGTGCAGGGGTGACCTGAGGGGATTGGGCTCGTAATGTATTAATTCTGCACGTCTAGATCTGTAGCGTGCTCCGACGTCGGCTAAATACAAATGAGCGGGGCAGGGGGACCGGGGCGATGGTGAAAGCCAGCCGACTGCGGCAATTTGCATGCGGCGTGTAGTTTATGATGTAGCAAAGCAGAAAGGTCTGACTTGGAAGCAAATGAGGAGCCATTGACCTTTCTATGTTGTGGAAATGGTGGATTATTACAAGGACACTCGGTGCATGAGCAAATCAGAGGGCTGGGATAAGGCTATCTGTTAGTTCTGACAGTAGAGGTCCTTTTTAGAACTTCATCACTTGCCCTCTGGTTGTTTTTTTAATCATCAGCAGTTTGAAGTGTTACTCAGTGATCAGTTCTTGAAGAACTTTATGAACCGAGTTGAGGATCCATGAGTGATGTAAGTTGCCCATATGGTCCAGGCTTCTTTCACCCTGTATGACACTCCACCTACATGACACATGACATGAGGTTCTCATGGTAGTGTGAATGCAAAACAAAAATAAAAAAAACAAGACTACTGTGGCTCTCAGGGACTTCTCATGTAAGGTTTCCAAATTTCACTTAGTTATCGTAGATTTTTTGCTGTATTGAGACGACCATGATATTTCTTGTCAACAAGGCCCCACTAAGCCGTGGTCTTCTAAAGGGTTCATCCTAAACCAACATATCAGAGAGTTTTTTTCTTGCCTCTGTCGCTTTGGTTTGCTCGTTTGGGGGTTCAGGCTCACATCACTGTATATTTACATACCACCCTGTTTGTAAATCCATCCATATACTATGGCCATGGAGAGGCGTTCCTCCTTGTTTGTTTAGAGGAGAACATTTTGGGCGCTGTGCAGATATACCCAAGACAGGGCGCCAATCCATCGCTGGGTCCACACTCTTACACGCACAGTAGATAGGGTCAAATTAGATAGGGTCAATTTAGAGCAGCCAATTCACCTTTAATCCATATTTTTGAACTGTGTGAAGAATCTGGAGCAATCACTCAAGGAGAACATTCTAACTCCACCCAGATCAGGATTTAAACCTGGATCTCCAGCCCTGCTATCCACGACGCCAGCCCAGTTTGTGATTACATCCATATTTTAAGGTCGCCGCGGATTCCCCATTCCTATTTAGGGGAGAACGTCTCAGGCGCTGGGCAGATACACCCAGGACAGTCTATCGCTGGGGGGCACATACCTACACACCCAGACTATATATGGGGCAATTTAGAGCAGTTAATTTACATTAAATCCATGTTTTGGACTGTGTGGGGAAACTGGAGAACCCTGAGAAAACCCATGCAGACACAGAGAAAACCAAGATCGGGATTTGAACCTGGAACCCCGATGTTCAGTTAAAATCACGGTATGAATGATGTTTCCTCGTTTGAAGAATCACAAGCTTCACATCCAGGTTACTTTAGCAAACAGCTGTTGTTAACCAAATAAATATTACCTTGGAGTGGGAGGTGATCGATCGGGACGTATTGATCAGGCATTAGTGGCCCAGTTGATTTCCGATCCCCCGAGGCCGTGTGCCGGGAGCGTCACTGTGACTTCACGCTAATATAATAGCTCTGCATCGTGGCATTAATATCTCATTCAATTTACATCACCAGGATCAGGACTCAGTGCCGCGTGAGCGGGCCAAATCCCTCAACACAGATGCTGTGGGGCCCCTGGGCCGGCGCCCGCTCGAACTGTCAGCATCGATCAGCTGCAAATGCGCTTCTCCCCGACATCCCTCTTTCCTCGTGCGCGCGTGCAAGTGAACGAGCGCTGGGATACTTCCTAAGCCGATCCAGAAATGTCGGGTAAATTTGGTTAATTAGCCCGTCGTCCGTTGGCTAAGCCGTAGTCCGTTTTAATTGTTCGGATGCATCGTGTGTGTTTTAGGAATAGCGCAGCACCTGCGGGGCGAGTAAATACCCCTGACAGTCGGCTGGATTATCCATCACAGTCGGGCCTTTCCCGGCAGCTCGCGCGGCTGGCTGATGGCTGCTGACATTGCCTGGTCATGCCCCGTCACTCTGGATGCCTCCGGGCGCCGGCGTGCATCAGTAATGAAACACAGGAAAATTTAGTGGAAGTAGCAGCCTTTCAATAACGCCGACGGCTCACCCACCTCCCCCCCCCACCCCCGGCTACTCTCAGAGTGTCAGTCTGATCGGACTCGCTCAATTATTCAAGCAGTGATGCTGAAGATTTCTGAAAGGCTGGAGCGGCTCGCTCATTCCGGTCCCTCAAGTGTCAGCGCCGTCTGCCAAAAGCGTGGTATTGCTGTGTGTTGGACTCAAAACACTCAAGTCATTCGAGGCACTGCCTGGTTAAAATGCAGGGCCTGGGTTTTGTTTGTTGAAAAGAGTTTTTGTTGGACAATTCCCATGGAAAACCTGGACGGCCTGCGCGTAGTATTTATTATACGCTCCCTATACGTACCACATGTCCTCCCTGTGAGCTCAGGCAAAACGCTCTGTTGACATGTCTGGTGTCACAGGGGGAGTATCAGTGTCACCGGCAGAACCGGCCGAGGGTTTGGGATCGGGCTGTGGTTGAGGTCAGCGCTGTGTGCAGGCCAACTGTCAGTGAACAAACCGCTGATTGCATATAATTATGCTACATGTTTAGCTAAGTTTGTGAGTGAGTGCTTTTATGTTGTGTCCTTCCCCCAGATGAGTTTTAAACCGAGGCCTTCTTTGATTAGTGGAAGTCCTCTATTTACCATAAGATAGTGTATTTTTTTTCTTTCAGTAAATTAAGTCTCACCGATGTTTTTTTAAACAGCCAGGCAGCAGGGAACTTTTTTAATACTGAACCCAAATGAGGACAGGGTCTCATTCCTCTTAAAAGGTTCGCTCCCCATGTTTTAGAAACTTTCCTTTCCACTGCTGCTTTCTTCTTGCTCAGGCTGTGCCTTCTGTTTTGTTTTCTTTGCTTATATTTTAAGACTAGCGGAATAGCCGTGCTGCACTATGGTGAACGTGATAACCGCGTGAAAGTTGAAAGGCAATTGTTTTTAAATGCGTAATGGCTTTGGAGTAGGGTGAGGTTTGGGGCATTTCAAAATCAAGAAAGAATATTGTGTGAGGTTGTGACTACAGTATCCATGCAGTTGCTTTCTTCTAGGAAATTATGAGTAGGTATTCCAAGGACACGATAAGGAATGACGAGCCAAGTTTCAGCTTTGTAGGTACTCTCCAAGAGCCCAATCCATCTGAGGTGTTCAGCCATGTAGGTACTCGGGAAGTAAGAGAATTAGTGAGGAGTCGGCGAGTCAGTAAGGGCTTTATAGGTATACATAAAGAGGTATAAGGTACGAGAGGGCATGATGTGTGTCATTGTCGGTAATGTCACGGTTGGACAAACAGCTCAGCCAATCAGATGTAAGGAGTGGAACTACTTGTTTTCTATACATATATATATATATATATATTGGCATATTGCGTATTGTTTCGTACTGTGGTTGTGTTACAGTGATTGTATAAAGTACTTTCAAGCCCATGTGGCTGTGTTTTTCACAGTAGAATGATGGTTCTCAAACAGTACCAACTTGACTGACCTACACCTTCATACAAACACAAAGTGATGAACTATGACTCTCCCTTGCTTGCAAAGCATAAAATTTTGGTAGATTCTTACATTATATTTACCGTGATGACCTCATTAGTTACCATCTTAACTGCTAAATGTGGAATCTTTCAGAACAGTGTAACTAGAACCTTTATATTCTGATTTTGACTCGCTCCCAAGCGTTTTTGTGAGGCGTGAAAGTAGTAATTCATAAATAGACAAATAAAATGAAGAAGTCGGAAACAAAAAATACAGTTCATGTACATCAACAAACTAACAAAAAATTTTATTATGCTTTGAGAAAGTATTCCAAACTTTTTCGAAAATGGGAATGTAAATGAAAACCGTTTTGCTTTTTTTTTTTTCGGTAAAACGTTCAAAGCTCAACTCTGGTTCTGTCACTGTAGGTATTTAAGTTTAAACATCGGTCAATTATTGTCATCTGTTTTTTTTGTTTGTTTTTAATGCATGTACACGGTGTTTTACGGCCCTCAGGCCAGTTTTTTATTTTAGATACAATACACATTTACATTACATTTACATTTGGTTGTTTAGCAGACGTTTCATCCAAAGCTATTTACAAGTATCCCACATAATAGTTGGGGTCAGAACACATAGTTGCATACAGCAGCCCTGGAGCAATGAAGGTTAAGGGCCTCAAGGACCCACATTGGTACTGCGCTACCATACACGCTCATTGGTTTGATTTAAAATGAGGTTTATCCTCTTCTGCCTCCCACAGGGGTCCCAGTTTTTCATGCTTAAGAAAATGAATCTTATGTGAACCCTGTAAACTCCACCCAAATAACCAGCGTGTTGGAAAGCAGTATGAATGAAACAGCTCTGCCTCACTTGTGGTCCATTATGGTGCAGAGCTTTTCCTTAATACATCAATCCCCTAATTCTGTCACCTAAAGTTTCTGACTCGTAGATTTAATCAGGGAGTTCATTCCCAGTTTCTTCTGGCTAATTGCGAACCAGTCAAACGGGAACCCAAATATTGTTGGCGTGCACGAAGCCAGCCATCGTTACTGTGACAGATTATTTACTGTGAGTTATGGCTTCGTGCTGAAATGGGCTTGCACATGGCGTTTGGTTGTTCGAATGTAAAGCATGACGCCCCCATCTGCTAAAACCCCGGCTGCGTTTTTCGATAACTCGCAGTGAATTAATGATCAGCTGTTATTTAACAGGAATGAGTTACTGGTTTGTGGGGATGTGGGTCGGCGGCGCTGGACCGGCGCCGGCTTCGCCGTGCTAAGCGGGTTTCCCCTCGTTTAGTCACTCGGGAAGAACTGGAGCAGACTGCATATGGAAGACAGTCAGGTTTCAGTGGTGCAGAGTGCTCTTGTACTGTCTGTCTGTCTTATCTGTCTGCCATAACCCTCTGACTGTCTCCCGCCCAACTGGGTGCACCGACTTTCTCTCGCCGGGGTTCTTGAGCAAATTAGCGAAGATTTTCTCTGTGCACAGAAGTCTGATGTCAGCATGGGCCATGCGCCTGTCTTCTGGACTGTGAAGTGATAACTGTCTGGCAGCCCCTGGCCATAATGGGTGAGTGCATGGTGACTCGGTGTTCAGTCAGCGTGATCGCTGCGACAAATGTTGGAGGCTGCCGCCACGGGTGTAGCGGCAACCTGCTGAGAACAGAGCTCCATTCCACATCAACCTATTGGCACATGCATGACTGATTCCGCCGCTATTACTGGCCTCCCGCGGTACAGGAGGACATGGGGAATTGAAAAAAATTGAGACACGCTCACAAGCTGGGTTTTAAGTGCTCCACTGTGCACTTACCGTACATACCTGAGTGTGTTGTGTTTTCGCGTTTGTAGGCCGCGAGGGCAGATCATTGTGGGGTACCTCACCTGCCAGGACGCTTCCTAAAAAGTAATACCAAATTATCCAATCAGAACACTTAATACCATACTCCGTACGCCATCTATTCAGTTTGAATTCATTACGTGTCTCATTTAGGGATAAGAACGGATTCGGATTTTTATTATTGTCTGAGAAATAATTACATTACAATTACTAGCAGAATATCCATGCTGCACCACGGTGGAGAACGTGATAACAGCGTAAAAAAGAGTGGTGGCTCAGTGGTTGTGGCGTTGGACTATCAATCTAAGGGTTGGGGGTTCAAATCCCAGGTCCACTGAAGTTACCAATGTGGGTCCTTGAGCAAGACCCTTAACCCTCATTGCTCCAGGGTGCTGCATCAACCCTTTGTTTTGATCCCAACCAAGCTGGGATATTTGTAAATCGCTTTGGATAAAAGCGTCTGCTAAATGTCTAAATGTAAATTTAAAAGCTGAAAGGCAATTGTTTTTGATTGAGTGACCACTTTGGAATTTATATATTTCAAATGAATGATTATTATAGATAAGGTTTGGGGCAATTACAAATCTGAAATGAATATAGTGTGAGTTGTGACTACGGTGCCCACGCACTTGCTTTCTTAACATAATTTCTCAGTAGGTTTCCCAAGTACACAATAATGAATGACTGAGCCAAGTTTCAGCTTTGTAGGTGCTCGCCAAGACCCCAATCCATCTGAGTTGTTTCGTTCAATGGCGATAGTGAACAATCAAATGTAGGAAAGTGAGGACCTGCTAGTTTATCCAAGGACATGATGGGTAACCATGGTGCCAAATTTTAGCCTTGTATGTACTCAGGACAACCCCGATGTGCCCCTAGTGGGGTATTTGCTTCGATGGCGATATTGAATGAACCATTAAATGTAGAAAAGTGAGAAGCAGTTAATTTTTTCAAGGACATGGTAGGCAATCACAATGCCCAATTTCAGCCTTGTAGGTACTTGGGGAAGTGGGAGAATTAGTGATGAGTCAGTGAGGGCTTTGGCATTTATAGGTGTAGATCAAGTGGTTTTATTTGTCATTCCAACAATATAAAGTGATGTTTAATATACATTGGAACGAAATAACATAGAGCTACATTGAACAACATTTACACACCTCAACAACTCAAAAAAAATTGCCAGATCAAGTAATGTGCAGGTTGATGGTGCTGCAGTTTAGCTGTTCCTAAAACCACTGACTTGGGTTGCTCTCTCATTTGTAAGTCGCTTTGGATAAAAGTATCTGCTAAATGACTAAATGTAAATGTAACATCTCAACGTAAAGTGCACATGTGCAACAGCTTGTGCAAGACACAATTACGATAAATACAAGACGATAGACATGAAATTGTGTATTAAAGTTAAAATGCATGTGACCCACTATTCTGTGAGCCACAGGGTGCAAAAATATGTCCAAGTTTCTAAATGTAAACAGTATAACAATAGTTTTTTTTATTTTTGAATCAGCAGTTTGTCCATATTTGGAATCGGAAGTGTTTGTTGTGTGAATGAGTTTAGTCCAGTCCTTTCATGTTTAGAATTGTTTAATTCCTGAATGTGATTATTGATGGCCTTGGGTAAAAAAAAAAACTTTGCACGGTCTGGATGTGAGGACACTGAGGCTCCAGTACTTTTTTTAGGGTAAAGGGAGTGAGAGGTGCACGTGATCATCCACAATGCTGTTGGTTTGTCTGTGATGGAGGGAAGGGAGACACTACCCACTGCAGGGACTTATGTCACAAGATAACACAAGATATTAAATTCCATCCATTCATCAATTATTTTCCTCTTAATTCTATATTAGGTTTGCAGGAGGGCCCATCCAGGGGAGAACATTCTGGACAGGGCGCCAGTCCATCGCTGGGCACACATACACACATAATATGGGGCAATTTAGAGCAGCCAATTTACCTTAGATCCATGTTTTTGGACTGTGGGAGAAAATCCCGATTAGGGATTCTAACCTGGATTACTAGCACTTAAAAAGTTTTATAAAAATGAAAGTAATTTACACTGCTCAACAAAATAAAGGGAACACTTAAACAGCACAATGTAACTCCAAGTAAACCACACTTCTGTAAAACCAACCTGTCCAGTTAGGAAGCAACACTGATTGTGAATCA
>JAOUQT010104811.1:0-19589 GCA_025769995.1 Xyliphius kryptos | reverse complement strand
TCAACCCTGTGTTCTGACCCCAACTAAGTTGGGATCCTTGTAAGTCGCTTTGGATAAAAGCGTCTGCTAAATAACTACATTCAAATGCAGGGATGCATTAAAGTAAGAAAAAAAAGGTGAAATAAAAAAAAAAATTATTAAAGAGGAAACAGTAACGGCAAATTCTGGCACTAATTATTTGGCTCAGATGCACCTGCAGGTGAAACCAATCACAGGTACCTCTGAGCCATCTCGCGCCTGCGCCAAGCACATCACGGAGTGCGAAGCGTTGCTAGAGGTTATGAAAAATTATTCATAAAAATGAAAATAAAAAGAGCCTCTAGCCCACATTACACCAACAAAAAAAAATGAATAAATGCAAGAACAAATGAATAGATTAGGAAGAAAAAAACTAAATAAAGACAAAAGACCAAAAAAAATTTACAAGAAAAATAAAGACCTGAAAAAGAAAAAACTAACAAAAACGAAAAAAAGAAGAATTAATGAATGAAAGAAATAATCCAAAAAATTATAAAAAAGCACACGTAATGAAAGAAAAAGTAAGGGTGAACAAGAACAAAGAATAGAATATCATGTGGAAGGAAAAAAATAAATAACATCGGAAAGAATATTTAAAATTCTAAGAGAAACACAGACAAAAAGAGACCAACAAGCAGACAAACAAAAACAATTCAGGAAAAAAGGAAGAAATCCTCACTTCTTGCACCAGACTCTGTAATATGAGGCCACACATTACCACAAACCTTGGCTTTGAGGCGGTCTATTTGTTGTTCAACCTCCTCCACGTCCTCAGTGTTTTCCAGACGTTCGTATAGGACGCTACGCGTACCTTTGATCAGGTTCAGGGGAAGAACAGACATACCGTAGGCCTGACAGAAAAATAAAGGAGGAAAAAGCCACACATCATGTATGTGCACTCGAAATAAGAACACAAAATAAGAAATAAAACAACACTTAATTTCCTCACAATCAAAGAAAAAAAGAAATCCGAAGGGTTACCCCGCAGTGAAGTACTGAGATTGACCGGAGAGAAATCAGGAAATTAAACAGAAAACATTGAAAATATTGATTTGTGACACAAAATAAATGAAGAACTAGTCCAAACATGGGTAACGGGACGTGTACTATAAGTAGAAGACGTCACATCATTTTTATAAAATTATGGCTTATAGAAAAATATAAGGTTAGAAAACGTACCAAAAACTAAAAAAACAATGGTGCCAACTGTTCTGATTAAGTGTTTTATAGATTAAATATGTGTTTCCTAGATCTCATCATCCAAGGCTCTGTGTGTGTGTCTCTGTGTGCACGTGTGTGTATGAAATAAAGCATTTAAAAAGGTCTATTTTTTTGGACAATCTAAAACAAAAATTTCCAAGTGGATTTGAGTGGTCTACGCCGAACTTGGACCCATTAAGCTCCTGCAGTGATTCCACATCAGAACCTGAAGTCGGAAAATACCATTAAGGCTGAATGAAAAGCAATTTAGGATGCCAACGTAAAACTTTCTCTGAAGCCCAAAACCTGTTATAGCTGCAAACCAGGGATTAGCATCATATTACTGTCCACAGATTTGAGATTTTTTTTTTTTTGCGTATTGATGTGGATTTATATTGGTGTACAACCATTTTGAAGACAGACAGCGACTCTAGCTCTGAAATCCAATTGCTCTGAACAGCCTTATACTGCCCCCATGTGACAGCATTCTGAGTGTGGGTAAAGACACATGCAGTTGGTCTCACACACACAAAAGAGAGAGAGAGAATAAAAGAGAACAAAAGAGGAAATATGAAATGAATGAGAATTGGGTCAGGAAAGGCATCATGACATAGGTAATCACAAAGGGCTCATAAATCAGATGTTATTTAAACACCTCAGTGCACATTAATAGGCATTTCAGTCCAATAAGGGAGGGTGGGACTAGTTGGCCTAGAGAAGACGCTCGGGGCAGAAGTCTGTTTCAGCAGTTGCCATATTAGGTGTCTGAATTTAATTACAAATGTGAACCATCTTCAGTTCCCATTTGTTGGCAAATCATTACAAACAGGGAATTAGGGAGAGTGGAGAATGCTAAAGCAAGTTTGTGAACCCCCCCCCCCCCCACACCGAGAGACGCTCACTCACACAGCTGCTCTTAGTTTACAGCCTTTAATGAACACATTCAAAGGAAGTCATGGCAAGAAGCAAATTTTCAAAAGGAGTTTCCTCTAAAATAAATGAATTACATAAAATAAAAGTCGAGCAAAATGGGGGAAATAAAAAGATCAAGTATGATCCTCGATGGTAAAGGGAAATGTAGATCAGCGTCAGCAGAAAGATAAGCAGAGGAAGCAAAATGAAAGCGAGGATAAAAACAGGTGCAGATTAAAGCACAAAAGTCATGTTTTGGCCGAAGGCTGACTGTTCTCCACATGGGAATAGCGGGTGCGTGCGTGCGGGTGTGTGCGTGCGGGTGTGTGCGCGCGTGTGTCCACGTGTGCATCGGAATAAGAATGAAAGCAAGAAATGAAGAGAAAATGATTTCGTAAAGATCTTGATGACCGATGGAAGTCACTCTGTAAGGATTCTGTGGAACATCCTGAAGACTTTTTCAAAAGGTCAGTTCATGTGGAATTCCGTATGCTGCCTGAACCCTCCCCACCTCACAGTTTGAGCCTGATCCGGTTGGGCGTTGCTGCCATCGGGAGAAAACGAAATCAAATTACATCCAGGTATTTCGTCTACATTGTTTGATTTCCTCGAAACACTTTGAAACCTTAACCTTCTCCACCAAAGTCTACATGACAACTTTTGTACATTCATAACAATAAGTTATGACACGATACAATAACCGAGTGGGCCGCCTGCTGTTGTAGCCCATCTGCCCCAGGGTTTGGTGTAAGATTTGGTTTCCATCTGAAAAAATACTGCTTACAAGTTATTACATATTTATGAAACATGTATTTCCGGTCCTTAAATCTGATTGGCTGAGCCGTTTGTCCATCCGTGACATTATTGACAATAACACACAGCTCTGACCACTTCACATTTGTATTAATGCGGGATAATAATATGTTATTTTAGAACCAGGGACCTTTAGATCGAAAGGTTGGTTTCTATGACTTTTGGAGAAACCGAAAACCTGTTACTTAGCAATACGCCACAGTGTGCCAATCGCCTTGGGTCTTTCCCTCCCCTCTATCTGCACGACTATCACTTTGCGCCGAGCACCCCGCATCGTCCCCTCCCTGTGCACCAATCACTTTTTCCTCCTTTCCACCTATACGCCAATCACCTTGCATCTTCCCCGCCCCTCTACCAGTGCACCAATTACTATAGGCCAAGCACTTCGCATTTTCCCCTCCCCTCTACTCGTAAGCCAATCGCCCGCCGTCTTCCCCTCCCCTCAACCACTTCGCCAATCGCTATAAGCCTAGCGCCTTACATCTTCCTCGCCACTCTACCAGTGCGCCAATCACTATACACCAAGCGCCTTAGGTCTTCTCTTCCCCTCCCCTCTACCTGTGCGCCAATCACTATACGCCAAGAACCTTCCCCTTCACCAGTGCGCCAATCGCCATACGTCAAGCACCTCACATCTTCCCCTCCACTCTACCAGTGCGCAAAATCGCTATACGCCAAGCATCTAGCCCTCCCCTTTAACAGTGTGCCAGTCAACAAGCACCTCTAGTCTTTCCTCTCCCCTTTCACCAGACGCTACAGAGATGACACACACAAATCGCCTATTATTATAGATACTATGACGTTAACTCAAAAGACTAACAGTTTCAGAACATCAGCGGTTCAGGATCAGGCATCTGGCACCAACAAAAAATACAAAAATGACCCCCCTTGTGATTGTTCTATATAAGTCTATGCTGTACTGCTGCCTGATTAAGGGACCTTGTATGTTCTACTTACAGGAACTTTTATGACATTCTAAATTGGTCCCTCACTCTGCTGGGAAGTCGGGCTACTAGATTTTGAAATGAGTCTGTCTGGAAAAGTTCTTATTTATCCAGAAGACATCCATCGGGTCAGACACTGATTAAAGATGAGATGGCACTGGCCTCGCAAACTTCTTTGTCATGTTCAACAACTCTACAGCCATGCCAATCAGAGCTTTGCTGTATGCTACGTGTCAAGCAAACGGTTTTCAAAAGCCGTCTCCACAAATTTGCAGGCACCCAACTGTCCAAAATATGACTGGGTGCCAGATTTCATAAACAGGACAAAATGAAACATCTAAAACAATACAGATGTGTCATATTAGTTTATGTATTACAGACATTTACAGAAGAATGTTGTTCTTAATGCGCTAGATGTTAATCCTCAAAACAGTACCAAACATAGTTCACTCATTACGAACACCGGGTAAACCTGACAGCCATGACCTTGTTATATGGGATTAATGGTTCATGTAGATGTTTGAATCTGGAGGTCAAGAGCAAGATAATTAATTAAACAGTCCTGCAGACTATTTTAACTCCATACGGAGTCCATCATGTCAGCTTCTATTGGGTTAATCACTTATAATAAAACCTCACAAGCCAGTACAATAAATCAGCTTCCTCTCAGGTGACATGTTTAGCACCAGATATAGAGGGAGTGTGAATGTGTGTCTCTCTCTTGCGACTTCCAAAAAAGCATCAAATATAAAGATCAGAGCAGAAGTCAAGCATGGTGCATAATAACAATTCACAGAACCTGGAACCCTAACCCTGTTGGTCTCCTCCTACAACACGCTTTATTACCTGGTAGCCCAAGGTTTTAAAGATCAACAACAAAAAGAACAAACAACCGGAATAGTTTGGAAGTATGCTAAGTAATTAGCTTTGAATGCCAGGCTTCATCAAGCAGGATCACAACTCTGGCTGAAAGACTTGGAAGTGGACAGACGGGACAGATCACAGCCATGCTTTATTAAATGGCATTTTGGCAACTTGACAGGCAGGAGGAGCCGGTCTGTAAACTGCTATTTCTTTAAAACTCTCAGGTATACTAGGCGTCAATCTTTCAATCTGTTCGAGCCTGGTGACAAGCCAACATCGGTGTAATTACATGTGATGGAGAAACCTGGGAGGGAAATCGATGCCTTAATAACTATAGTGGGTCAGTTGTTTATGTGTTCGGCTAAAACTGCAGACTTTGAAGAGTAAGGTGATTAAGTATACAACCAAGGAGCAACATTGAAGTACACCTTACCTTTAGGTGATCAGGCTGACCGTAAATGCTTTAGCTTGCCATCTTAGACACAAGCAGTAATGTTGCTTAAACAGTTCATACTCATCATTTCAAGGTTAACAGATGACACTTGGGTTACTTGTAATCAGCATCTCAAAATACACATCACTAGGGGTGTAAATCAGAGCTTTCATGACGATTCGATATCAAGTCTAAGCCCAGTTTTCTGGCCTATGAGCTACTTTTTCAGTGAACAGGTCATTGTGATCTATCAGGATTCCCCTTTTGTTAAAGCTTGAAGGGTTTAATATTTATGATATTATTAGCAATACAGGTCAATCCACTGATTGCACTATTATCCCGATGACTTGCACTGAATGCTCTCAGCCAGGTGTGAGGAGACTGAACAGTAGCTGCTGGTATCAATTCTCAAGCAAGCTACCAAATGATCAGTGAGGTTGGACCGATATATTCCCAAAAGTAGGACGTTCCAAAAAATGCTGTCAAATATGTGCCACAAATACTTTGTCCTTATAATAATGTATACGTATCTGTACATTAATTGTGTTAGACACATTTTTATACTCAACATATAAAATCTTTACTCTTACACTTGTAAGTTATATCTATGTTGACATGTTATTATAATACAAGTAATACTTTCCAAGAAGTACCAACAGCAGGGAGTGGTAGCTCAGTGGTTAGGGTGTTGGGTTAGCAATCTAAGGGTTGTGGGTTCAAATCCCAGGTCCACTGAAGTTACCAATGTGGGTTCTTGGGCAAGACCCTTAACCTTCGTTGCTCCAGGGATTTTGTGTGTAACCCTGTGTTCTGACCCCAACTATTAAGTGGGATACCTGTAAGTCACTTTGGATAAAAGCGTCTGCTAAATAATGTAGAATGTAAACAGTTCCACCCTACAAGTCTTTTAATTTAACATTTAACAACAGAAATTTTTTTTTTTCCGATTGGGACGTTGGCAACGGTGGTAAATACCAATTCCTCATTCACACACACACCCAGACTGAGGATTTGGGTCTGTGGGACGCTGGAGTGACTGCCTGCAAATTCATGGAAACCTACATGTAGATATGAAGAACATACCAACAGCACACAGACTATGATGCTACTTGCTGTATCACGTCAACAAGTACGTAACTCTCATCTATACATTCATTTTCCGAGGCGATTTGGCCTTAATCTAATTATGGTCAACTTGCTGCCCATCCCAGTATCCGCTGAACCCATGAGAGGTGGTCACCCATGGACCAGGACACATTCATATGGATGTTCACACCGAGAGGCAGATTAGCATCTCAGAGTCACCTGATGTAGGTGTTTGGATTGTACAAAGCAGATTACCAATAGGAACTCTATGTAAATATGGGGAGAACATGCAAACTCTTCAGAGAATGTTCCCAGGCCTTTTGTTTTTTTATTTTTATTTCTTTTTTACCAGGGACTGGTACAGCACCACTCAGAGCTGGTTAATTTACAGCAAAGTGCACTTAAAAGCAAAAACACTGCAAAACTGCACTTTTTAAAAAAAATAAGAGATAATGAAATGTATTTTTTGTGATTAGTAAGTCTGGTGACTGATATCGTCGTTATTATGCTGATGTATCGATACATCCAAGCCCATCTGAGGCCAACTACTGAATTTAAAGCGAAACGGAGTCTTCTTTTCATTAGGGGGCGCCACGGTGAGAAGGACTGCGCATATCTGACTTGGTACAGTTAGTTGTACAGTACAGAACCAGCCAAAAGTTTGGACACACGCCCTTCTTGCTCCACTCACCATTTAGATGGACTTTTTGGTTTTAATTACAGACTGTAGTCCATTGGTGTTCTTGTTTTTGTTCGCCCCCTGCTGGCTCTCTTGGTCAGGAGCATCACAGAGCAGGTAGAATTTGGGTGGTGGATTGTTTATTGTTTCATTTAAATACCTCAGTGACACTGCTGGGATAGGAATAATGCACCGACCCAATAACACCTGCTCTGTGATGCTACTATTGTGGTCCTGACCATTAGAACAGAGTACAGGGGACGTACCCAGTATGTACTGTAGTCCACAAACAAATGGACTACAGTCTGGAATTGTAGAACTACAAAGTCCATCTTTACTGTACGTGGAACTGATAACACAGAGAATAATTGGAGCAAAAATGGGGTGTGTCCAAACTGTGGAATGGTACTGTACCCCAGATGCTCTTCCTGACGCAATTGTTGTATTTAAATAGGTTTGGGACCGCTCGTTACATTTTCCCATAAAATCTAGCAGAATTTTGCATCTCCAATGAGCACGTCTTTGAAATGTGAAGGGAAACTAAAACTGGAGGTGGAGGGGGGGCACCTGTGGGAATCAAAAGAAGGACTCTCTCGCCAGGAGGCGGAGGCACAAACCACCGCACAACCCCGAAGCTTCTAATTTCTAATCTATTTGTATTTTTACTTTATTTGTAACAGGTTCATTAAAGCACTTTTTCAGACCATGTGTTCTGTGTGTTCTCTGAAGCCTGGGCTCTCTCTTTAATATTGTGCTTTTTACAACATGACACTACTGAACCCCACTGATCCTCACTCAGTGTCATGTGTTGTTTCAATGTTGTTGTAAACGGTAAGTATAATTTTAGTGTCTGTGTGTGTGTGTCAGGTAAAAGGTAAGTATAAATTTAGTGTCTGTGTGTGTGTGTGTGTGTGTGTGTGTGTGAGGTAAACGGTAAGTATAATTTCAGTGTGTGTGTGTGTGTGTGAGGTAAACTGCATGTGTGTGCGTGTGTTTGTGTCTGTGTGTGAGAGGTAAACGGTAAGTATTAATTGAGTGTGCGTTTGTGGGGTGTGGGTGTGTGTGTATATAACATTGTGGAAACCAAAACCTTTTACAAACTCTCACAATGTAATTCATGTTAAAGTTAAAACATGTTATATGGTTAAAGTTATGGTTTGTATATGGTTGGCATAAGGTTGGTTTGGTTTATTCATGAGAATAAGTGTGTGCGCGTGTGTGTGTGTGTGTAAAATGGAGAACAATGTATTTTTATCCATTTTGATATGAAAGATGGGAAAATGTACCAAATTGCAGTTAATAAGCGAAGTCGACTCAAAGTCACAACAGGTCCGCTCACATCAGTAGCGCTGACACTTTTTTAATCAAATCGTTATCGTCCGCCTCTGCAGCATATGTGAGACAAATACGTGCGACAGCTTCGACGCGCATCGCTGCATGATTAGCACAGCAAACCTGTTGTTTTAAAACTCGGTGATGAGAAATGGTTTAAGCTGCTGAATTCTCATGCCATGCCTCTCTGATCCTCACCGACGACATGTCTTTAAATATGTGCTGACTTAATCACCGCACCACCACCACCAGTGGGGGGTTTATTTACTCCCCTGTTTCAAACGAAGAGAAAAATAATAGGCATTTAGTGTGTTGGGGTTGAAATCAGTCAGAATGGTCGAAATGGACGACACGAACCGGCCACTTTATTAGGTTCGCCTCCTTATTTCTGCACTTCCTCTGTAGATTTACATTTTTTATTCCTTCGTTAATCAGAGTGCCGTTATTTGGGTGGTGGATATTACTCAGCACCGCAGTGATAATGTGGTGGTGCACTTTATGAGGCACATCTATCCTCATTGGGTCATAGAGCCAATGCCTTAAATAATATAAAGTGATCTATTTTGCCTACAGTACTTACACACAAAGGAATTTGTCCTCTACATTTAACCCATCTGTGCGGTGAAACACACAAATACACACACTGGTGAAGTGAGCACACGTGCCCGGAGCGGTGGGCAGCCTTTTACACGGCGCCCGGGGAGCAATTGGGTTTAGGTGCCTTGCTCAAGGGCACTTCAGCCATAGTACTTGGTGTGCCAGGGAATCGAACCAAGGACCTTCAGGTTGCAAGGTTGGTTTCTTATTCACAAGCTAACCAAAGTGACTCACAAATATCCCGAGTTGATGGGTTGGGTCGGAACACAGGGTCGGCCATGATACGTCACCCCTCGGTGCACTAAGAGTTGAGGGCCTTGCTCGAGGGCCCACATTGGAAACTTTCAGTAAACCCACAACCCTCAGATTGATAGCCCACCACCCTAACCGCTGAGTCACCATGCCATATCTTGTAGATATCTCAGCGCTGGGGATCCAGGTTTGAATCCCGTTTAAGGGTGGAGTTTCAAAGTCCTCCCCGTGTCCGCATGGGTTTTCTCTGGCTTCTCCGGTTTCCTCCCACAGTCCAAAAACATGGATTGAAAGTAAATTGAATGCTCTAAATTGCCCTTATAGTGTGTGCGGATGTGTGAGTGAGTGTGTGCCCAGCGATAGATTGGCGCACTGTCCTGGGTGTATCTGCCCAGCGCCCGAGGCTTCCTATGATCACCGACTGTGGGGTGAAAGCTACAAGCATTCATCACAGACGGTCTGTGGGTTAGGGATTTAATGTCATGTGTCATGTGTGGTCAGCAATTATAGGTCATCAGAACCAGCCTTGTGACTTGAAGGTCCCCAGTTCGATTCCCGGTCCCACCACGTACTACGGCTGAAGTGTTCTTGGGCAACTAAACCCAATGGCTTCCTATACATCTACAAGGCTGCTCGCCACTGTGTGTGTCTGTGTGTTTCATTGCACCGATGGATGTTAACTGTCTGTATGTAAGCACTGTCAGCAAAACAGATCACATTATTTTGTCTTTGCACCGTCAAAAGAAACCCAAAGTGTTCCCTGTTCCCCATTGGTCATTGCCTGAATAACGTGGGAGACCAAAAAGTGAGTAAAAAACACCTGAAATATGTCAAAACTACAAATTAAGTCTATTTTATAGGATTCATAACTCCTCTACTGTCCAGAGTATAATGGAACGTTCCCAAAAACTTCGGAACGTTGAGAGAGGTGGTTGTCTTGGCGATGTAACTAAAAGGAACAACACTTGGAACGTCAGATCGATTGTGTTCAGAAAGTCCGGTTGAGTTACAGACCCTTCTGCAAATTCAGAAGATTATTTAAGATTCCACAAATAAGTTCAGGTAAGAGGGATGTCACTAAAATATTCGACTTTTTACTGAGATATTGGTTTAAATATGTAGGCAGTGTGTCCGCTGAGCCATAACAACCCCAATTCCAACGAAGGGACGTTGTGTAAAGCAAAAACTGAGTTGTAAATACTTTTTAACCTTTATTCCATTAAATACACAACAAAGACAAGATATTGAATGTTAAAACAGATCAACTTTATTGTGTTTTTTTTTGCAAACGTTTACCCATTTAAATTTGATGCCTGCAAAACATTCCAAAAATGTTGGGACAGGGGCATGTCTACCACTGTTACACCTTCTTTCCTTTTGACAACACTCAGTATGTGTTTGGGAACTGAGGACACTAAATGTTGACGCTTTGTAGGTGGAATTCTTTCATTTTTGCTTGATGTACAATTTTAGTTGCTCAACACCCCGGGGTTTCCGCTGTCGTATTTTGTGTTTCATCATGTGCCACACATATTAATGGGTCACAGGTGTGGACTGTCTAGTACCCACACTCTTTTACTATGAAGTCATGCTGCAGTATCACATGAAGAATGTGGCTTGGCAGTGTCTTGCTGAAATAAGCAGGGACGTCCCTGAAAAAGAAGTTGCTTGGGTGGCTCCAAAACCCGAATGTACCTTTTAGCATGTAATGGTGCCTTTACAGAAGTGTAAGTTACCCATGGGCACTAACACCCCCCCCCCCCCCCCCAATACCATCAGAGATGCTGGCTTTTGAACCTTGCGCGGATCTTTGATCTAAACAGTCTAAACGATGGCCATGATTTCCAAAGCCAGTTTGAATTGTGGGCTCGTCAGACCACAGGTCCACTTCGCATCAGTCCATCTCAGATGAACTCGGGCTCTGAGAAGCCGGCGGCGTTTCTGGGTGTTGATATATGGCTTTTTCTTCGTATGTCACGAGTTTTAACTTGCATTTGTAGAAGGACCAACGAACTGTGTTCACTGACTGGGTTTCTCAGTGTTGCTGAACCAGTTGAACCAGAATGATGCCAGTTTTTAATGCAGTGACCCCTGAGGGATCGAAATTTGTTGTATTATTATGGATTTTCAGCCTTGTCTCTTACTTGCGTAAATTTCTCCAGATTCTCTCAAAAACTGTTGGACTGTTAGTTCACAAAGTGGTGAACCTCGCCCCATCCTTTCTTGTGAACAACTAGGCCTTTCAGGGATGCTCCCTTTTAGGGATACCCAATCGTGACCCTCACCCGTTTTCAATTGTTTATCTGTGGAATGTGCTAAACAGGAACAGTTTGAGCATTTCTCAATGTTCTCATTTTCTCTATATTTTTTAAACATGATGCAGGCTTCAAAATCAAAATGAGTGAATATTTACACAAAAGTTTATTCATTTGAACAACGTTTACTCAATACCTATTGAAACGGATTTGCATATCATTGAATTTAGTTTTTATGTTTTACACAAGGCCCCACCTTTATTGGAATTGGGTTCCTAGTTACTTAATGATAAATGAAGCTCCAATACACAAAAGCTACCACCCATGGGACAGTCGGCCCACCGGGAAAATGCCCGGTATGGCAGATTACCAGTCCTGCCCTGGACCTGAAGTTCCCCGGTGTGATTCCTGGTCCCAACAAGTACTTTGGCTGAACTGCCCTTGGGGAAGGCACCTAACCCCATTTACTTCTCGGGCACTCACTTCATGGGTTAAGAGTGGAGGAAAGAAATCCTAAAGAATTTGGGAGGAACATGCTAATTTCACCCAAGGTTTATTTTCTGTGATTCCATTGTTTTAATCATTTTAGACTTTATTGGATAATGGTCCAATAACATTTCGACACCACACTTGGTTGCTGTACGAAGTTTGGTATGTTCTTTGCCCCTTACCATGATTTGAGAACAGTGTATTAGGCTGGAGGGTGTGTGTGAATCAAATGTGGGCACTTGTGCCCACTCCCCAGTAAAGAAAGTAGCTATTGGTTGTCATAAATGTCGCTAGAAGTTGAGATATGACGTCATCGTCTGATTTGCATAATAGGCTATTTGCCTATTGGAGGCTAAAGAATGAATGAGTTTGAGGGAGCGAAAAAATAGTGCTAAAAATGTGTTAGAACAACAAATAAAATCTTAAAAAATTACTTCTTAACTGCTTTTTGAAATACTAAAAGTTAATGCTTTGTTTAGAGTCACATTACATATTTTTTTTATTAAAATGACATAAGTTTTGTCCTTTGTCATTAAATATTTAATTCAAAGACTGTTATGTGGGGTAAAAGGGCTGCTCTGTGTTCATCCCGCCCTAAAAACTTTAAAAGAGACACTTTAGCAGAGTAACTTAGATTTTTTGGTTTACCTTTTTTCAATGCTTTATTGTTTAAGTATTGTATAAGGCTTAGGTTTCAAGTATAATAGAGAAAAATTGGTAAATACTTTAATTTTTATGTCACACTGGCTTTGAACGGTTACTGAGAATTTAAATATCATAAAGTCTCCATTAACACCAAAAAAAAATTACTAGATTTGTCACTAGTTGCTTTAATTTTTTTAATTTTTTTTAAATGAGTGGCTAGAGGGTCTGAAAAGTCGCCAAGTTGGCAACAGTGCACATGGGCAGGACCCACTGAAGAAGGAAATCATTTAAAAAGATGAGCGTGGCATGTGCGAAATGTGAATGCTGTTTTTTTTACATTTATTTGTTATTATTATATTTTCAGTATTTTGGAGTCTCTAT
This sequence comes from Xyliphius kryptos, assembly GCA_025769995.1. NCBI lineage: Eukaryota > Metazoa > Chordata > Actinopteri > Siluriformes > Aspredinidae > Xyliphius > Xyliphius kryptos. The sequence continues at coordinate 6,689 of JAOUQT010104811.1, read as the reverse complement.
AACGAATGAACTGGATTACAGATTAGCAACGAAAACAGAGGAGCCACCCTATATATTTTTTAAAATGACAAAATAATGAATGCTCATCCATTTATGCATTTGTACTAATTTTATCTTTTAAAAAAAGGCAGGTGTCAGACAGTGCAGCGTTCTCGCCATGGTAACCACCATTCCTTTACTAGTTACCATTGTCTTTCAATCATATGCTGATGTTCGGAAGCACAATGGCAAAACCTAAATATAACCCAAAGTACATGAAATGTGGATTTTCGTTCCGGAAATGTCAGCAGGTTTGCCTCTCAGCGCTGGGGGTTCCCGGTTCGAATCACGATCTGGGTGGAGTTTCCATGTCCTCCCTGTGTCTGCGTGGGTTTTCTTCGGGTTCTCCGGATTCCTCCCACAGTCCAAAAACATGGATTCCAGGTAAATTGAATGCTCTAAATTGCCCTGTGTAGTTTGTGTGTGCCCGGAGATAGATTAGCGCCCTCTCCTGGGTGTATCTATCTGCCCAGTGCCCGAAGCTTTCTTCTCTGAATGGGCATGGGGAACTCCCTGTGACTCTAGTGGAGGATTAAGCGAAATTAATTACATTTACATTTAGCAGACACTTTTATCCAACGCAACTACAACTGACTGGGTCAGAACACAAAAAATCTCTGGAGCAATGAGGGTTAAGGGTCTTGCTCAAAGACCCACATTGGTAACTTCAGTGTACCTGGGATTTGAACCCACCACCCTTAGATTGCTAGCCCAACCTCCTAACCACTGAGCTAGCAAACCCCCAAGGAATGTTTCATGTTTAAATGTGTTTTCAGATTTTATTGTTCAAAAATAAATGTAAGTCATAAAAAAAGTGGGTCGCGACCCAATGACCATGGGGAACTGTGGGTCGAGACCAGTGGACAGCCCCTGGGGCTAGAAGGCTATAAACGTCGCCCACAGTAGGGCCTCGCCCGGCTGTCCCCAAAACCCCGCCCCCTTTCGTGTCGTCACGCCGACTCGAGTGCGCGCGTTCGGTTGAGAGCGCGAGCGGCGCTTTTATAGCAACCGTTGCTGTGCGAGTGGGCGCCATAGTCACCGTAGCCGTGGCGACTGTAACCCACCAACAACAACAAGCAGCAGCACTGAGCGCCGCATCCTCACCGCCGCCATCCTCATCACCTTCATCCTCATCTCCATCTCCACGCGCTGAGCAGGTGAATATCTCCGCTTCTTTTAATGCGCTTTTACCGAAACCGCTCCGGCTGTTCTGCTCCATCCTCCCGCCGCCAGATGCGCCTCACCGCTGGGCAGTTCTTCGCCTCCTGGCGGTTGTCAGCCCGCCCGGCTGTGGTGAATAACCGCGCGGGGGTTGAGTCTGCCTTCCCGGGACGTGTGTTGTGTTTTCCCGGCTTTATTAAACACCGTCTCCGTTGTGCTGCTTTCTCCTAAACGCCGTGTTCGCCCTCGCGTACTTCCCCACTCCGTAGTATCCATTTATCAGTCCGTTGTGTGGCTCTGCGTACTTGTTCAGCCTCCTACTTAGTACGCTAGGATGCGGCTCGCCTGCAGGTGTTTCGAGGTCGCCAAGCTAACAGCTAACGCGACAAACTTACCAAACCTCACGCACAAATAAATAAACGTCCAATTGAAACCAAACGCTTTGTTTGAACTAATCTACAAATAATATTTCAAACGGCTCACTTTATTTATGAAAAGCGAAGCCTTTGCTAAACGTCCTGTGCCATCAAACCGTCCTGCAGCAGGTGCTTCACCGGGTTCAGCTAGAAATAGGCTTCTAAATGTCGGGAAATGGCTGCACGGCTTCCCAAAAGCACGTTTTAAAAGATAAATTCGAGATAAAAGTGGGTTTTCGTGTAAGGCTGACATTACCCAGCTACCTTTTGTTACAGTCGGGTGAAGGTGCAGTTAGCTTAGCTTAGCTTAACCGTCTTTGTTTTCGGCTCGCATGTTTAGAAAGTGACCGATTTCTCCTTTACTGGCTCCTCATTCAGCCCCCAAATCAGCAACAAACCCCTTTTCCCGGTTCGCCTCAGTGAGCAGGCCGCTGTCATCCGAATATCAGTTTAATCCAAATCCCCTTTGCGTTCACGCTGTTGATCCACGCTGTATTAAGAGGTTTATAAAAATAAAGTTTGCCTCAAACGCACTGTTATTATCACCTGTTGCCCCTGTGGTGCATTAAACTGACACATCTGTAACCCCCCCCTGCCTGTAACTCACTCATGTTGTCGACATTAGACTTTGATCAGAGGTGGTCCCTAGTTTCAGGGCAATTTTGGGGTCCTTAAATGTCAGAAAACATCAGAAAAACATTCTGTAATTGATCGGTAATCGATTTACTTGGTCTAAAATACTGTTTAGACAAAAGGAGAACCAGTCATTTTCTATATTAAATTGAGTCAGTGAGTTAAATATTCACAGCTTACAATTGGTTATGATGCCCCCCCTGCACAGGACAGAGCGCAGATCTTTAGTGGTCAAGAATGTTTTGGGTGCAAGGTAGATACCCCCAGGACTGGGTGCCAATCTATTGTGGGCGAGAACGTTTCAGGCATTGTTCAGATGACAATCCCCCAGGATGACAATCTTTTGTGGGTGAGCATGTTTCGGGCGCTAGGCAGATATGCCCAGGACAGGGCGCCAATGTATCGTAGGCAAGTAGATTTTGGGCACTGTGCAAATACACCCTGGACAGGGCGCCAATCTATCGTGGGCAGGTACCCCCAGGACCGAGCGCTAAGCTATCGTGGGCGAGAACGTTTTGGGTGCTAGGCAGATATGCCCAGGACAGGGCACCAATCTATCGTGGGCAATTATGTTTTGGGCGCTGGGCAAATACCCCCATCTATTGTGGGCAAAAATGTTTCAGGCGGTGGGCAGATACGCCCAGGATGGGGCTCCAATCTATCACTGGGCACATACTCCCTCACTCGCGCACACATGTAGGGGCCATTTAGTGCAGCCAATTTACCTTGAATCCATGTTTTTTTGGACTGTCAGAGAAAACCCACATGGAAAAGGGAGGACATGCTAAGCATTACATGGCTGTGATGCCCATCTCAGAACATACAAAGATTTAAATATCTAATGAAACACCAGTTCTAACAAACCGTCCAATAGAATTTGTATGAAACCCAGGCCTTGACCACTTTCTCAGCGGCGGTGGATGTGCAGCGCCAGTCCATTACCTTAACCCTCTGTCTCTGGCGTGATTGTGCTCTGTGCGCTGGAAAAACAAAAGCAAATTTCCCCACAGCTCAATGCACCCTGGGATGCTTAGCTGTTAATCAGTATAACTAAGGTAGTCAGACTGTTTCTTTGTCTCTCGAGGGGGGTGGGGGGAGGCGCTGATGCTACTCAGAGGTCCATGGAGCAAGTTGGATTTCCAGCTTCAGGTGGAGGATGTTTAGTTTCTCAAGTGGGTGAATTGGCCGCAAGCGCGTGTGGGATGGCTGTTCCAGTCATATGTGGGGAGGGAGGTTTCCAAAATCAACCAGATCAACAATCTGATGTGTTTTGTAATCTTAGTAGCGATCAGAGACGTAATTGGAAATAAATGATGGTCTGTACTGTTCTGTAAATACAGCAGTGATGGTGTGAAACTGGGATGGTATGATGGATGGCCTCGTTTTCTGGTTGGAATGAAGGAGCGTGAAACGGTCTTTATTTGCACAAACTGTTGTGTTTATAAAGCACAGTGTGATCTGGTCCCGCGCCCGTCGTGGTCGAAGCAGTTGGTTGTTAACGGCTTGGATGCATTTCGACTTGTTTTTTTTTCTTTGGCGTATTCCTGCCTGAATAGACTTTGACTCGGTTCTCGACCTTGATGCTGCAATTGTTAACACATTCTTTATCCGTTTTTCTGCTGCTATTCCACGAATGTCAACTTTCTAAACTGCCTTTCAGTCAGATCGGCTTTTTAATCGGGATTTCATCCTCAATAATATGGATCAGAACTGTGTCTGTCTGTGTGTGTGTGCATAGCAGAGACCTCTACACTGCTCAAAAAAATAAATCAAACACTAAAATAACACATCCTGGGTCTCGATGATTAAAATATTTCAGTTATTTAGTAGATGGTGGAATGTGTTGAGAACAAAATAACTGATCAAAATATAAATCCACTGAGCAACTTGTGTGGGTTGTAGACACCGCCTCATGCTACCTCTATGGTGAGAGAACTGACCAAATGCAAAAGTGAGCAAAACATCAGCCAGAAAGGATGAGAACAGAGAAAAGTGGTGTGGTCACCACCTGTAGAAGCACTCCTTTATAGGGGGGTCTTGCTAAGTGCCTCTCATTTCTACCTGTTATCTGTTCCATTTGCACAACTGCAAGTGAAATGGACTCACAATCAGTGTTGAACACTAACTGGACAGAAGTGTGCTTGACTTGGAGTTATTGTGTTACCTTTTTTTGAGCAGTGTATAATCCATTGTTTAAGACTGTCATCTTTAATGTAACTACCTAAAGCAAGTGAAGAAGTGAAGTAAAAAGTACTTTATTACTGTGGCTGAGTAAATGAATAAAAACACCAATGCTGATGTTTTTTAATTCTAAACTTTTTTTTATTCCTATGGCTTCCTAAGTTACTTGAACAGGAATCTAATCTCCAGACTCAATAAAATGATCTAAAAATTCAGGCACAGCAAAAAAAAAATCTAGTTGTTATAGGAACAGTAGTCAGCCCATTGAGTTTCTCACATAACACACAGGGCAGGAGGTGCAGCTTCTCTCTCAGAGCAGAGTCTGTGTTTGATTGGCTCTTTGGGTTGTAAAGAATGAATGGGGTCACTTAAGGCCACATGGAGCCACTGCTTTTTTTCATTTGTACAATACGAGGACTGTGTTTGTCGCCTCCTGCTGGTGTCTGGTGTCATTTCATAATGGCCCAGTTTAATGACTACCGTCTTTACAAGAGAGCAGGGAAATAACCTTCAATGTAAATAGATGTACTTTGGCTTTTACAAAAGAAAAAAAAATCTGGACAATTTGGTTTGTTTGGTGAGTTCATGATTATTTTCTTTAAGTCGTATTGTTGTAAATCTGTGTTGCAATTTTTAATGTAAAACATGTTGACAAGTTTTACATTAAACAAGTATAACTCTTTAACTTATCTTATTCATCCATTATCTTGCTCTTTTTCCTCTACTAGGGTCGTGGTGGGGTTCCTCATGCCCATCCAGGGGAGAATATTTTGGGCGCTATGCAGATACACCCAGTACAGTGCGCCAAGCTGGGCACACACTCACACATCCACACACACAAACACACACTATACAGGGCAATTTAGAGTATTCGATTTAATTGGAACCCATGTTTTTGGACTGTGGGAGGAAACCAGAGAACCTGGAGAAAACCCACGCAGACACGGGGAGGCCATGGAAACTCCACCCAGATTTGGATTCAAACCGGGAATCCCCAGCGCTGAGAGGAGAATGTGCTAACCACTAAGCCACCCATGTTATGTTATCTGTTGTATTTGTTGTATTTGTCAAAACTCAACATTCGTATCATTCGTCCTTCTCAGGCTTCCATAGTTGAGGATTTTCAGACATTGCGTAATCAATTGGAGGCTCAGGGTTTGTTCCGCACCAATCCAATTTTTTTCATCCTACACCTGGGCCACATCCTTCTGTTAGAAGCGCTGGCACTGGCTCTGCTGTGGAACTTCGGCAACGGCTGGATCGTGACCCTGCTTGTAACACTTTTACTTGCCACAGCTCAGGTTGGTCTCCTTCAATCAGTGTGTTATCTCAACACATTTCATTCCAGATTCTAGTTAAAAATAAAAATGAGGCATAATTGTGAAGCCACAGGGAATAATATCTCTCTTTTTGTATAGTCTCAGGCTGGTTGGCTGCAACATGACTTTGGTCACCTGTCTGTTTTCAAACACTCCACTTGGGATCACCTGGTGCACAAATTCATCATCGGACACCTAAAGGTATCACATTAACACGTCTATTCATGAATTTACCTGATCAGTCACTCACGTGTAGGGTTGCCACCTTTCAGAAATAAAAATGAAACACTCACAACGGCTCCTCTGATCCATGACCACAAACGGTCAGTCTCTCATGGGGCAGGACTCCCTGAGCGATGATCGGTTTTATTTTGTGCATTGTTTTTAGCGAAGGAAAGCATTAGACAAAATTTATAAAGTGCAGCTAATTAAATCTGAAATGAAAGATTTTGTGTGTAGTGTGCAACAATAATAAATAAAATAAAATAAATAAATTAAGAACTTAATGTAAATTTAAGTGCATAACTAGCTGTGGTAACCTAAAGGGCTTACGTCTGTTTTATGACAGAAAGGAAGTCAGGTCATCCAAACAGTTAAACCAGAATAATAATAGACTTTATCTCAACGATCACCAAACAACACAAAATACACAGTAAACTTTTGGTAATCTGTAATATATTAATATATTAAAGAATATTTTTTTTATTTATATACACTGCTCAAAAAAATAAAGTGAACACTAAAATTACACATCCTAGATCTCAATGAATAAAATATTTCAGTTGAAAAATCTTTATGTAGTAGAGAGTGGAATGCGTTAAGAACAAATTGTGAACAAAATGAACAAAATGTAAATCAAAATTATTATCCCATGGAGGTCTGGATTTGGAATCAAACTCAAAATCAAAGTGGAAAATCAAATGACAGGCTGATCCAACTT
>JAOUQT010104720.1:0-19591 GCA_025769995.1 Xyliphius kryptos | reverse complement strand
CCGATCTTTATTATTTTACATTTTATATATATTGCAAAGAAAAATGGGCAAACATTTCATTCACTAGATGTGCAAAGCTGGTGGAGACATACCCCAAGGAGGGGGGAATCATGTACACATTTATTTCCACTTCACAATTGTATACCAATTTGTGTTGGTCTTTAAATTTCAATAAAATACATTTGTTTGTGGTTGTAATGTGGCAAAATATGGAAAAGTTAAAATGATATTAATAATTTTGCAAGCCATTGTACATAATAAAACATCTAAATTGTACATCATATAAATCTTAATGCTACTACCTTAAATTTAAGTTTAAAAGTTTCTACAGCTGTGTGATGCGAATTAATGCTTATTAACGTATTAAAGAAAATGTACAGAACAGAAATCTATAGATGGAATCCTGCAGCTCCTGAGGGTAATGTGATCAGGATGCAGCCTTGATTAACTGTAGCGAGTTAACTGAATTAATACTCAGATCGTTACAGTGGGTTTGGTATCATGCTTGAACCTTCTGATTTGTTCTTTCTGTAATGATACCACTGGAGTTTGTGAAACATGTTACATTTAATACTCATGTGCTCGTTTTAAACACACCCTGGTTTCCTGGCAGGATCCCTGTCTTCCTTAATTAGCTGATAATTTTAGGATGAATCACCCTCCACCCTTCTGTCTGGGTTTTCCCATCAGAACCAGAAGTCACCTTTCAGCAGGACAACACTTACCAGTTTTACTGACACTGCTGCCAGCTTAAGTTTTAGAGTTATGTGCTTAATACACAAGGTGGCGCTGTGGGTACTTGTTAATGCTCACTTCTCATAGCAGGAGGGTTATGGGTTTTGTTCCTGTACACAAAAGTCTTTTTGTGTAGAGTTTAATTTTGTATGTTCTCCCTGAGTTTGGTTTGGTCCACAGTAGAATCTTAACATGCCTGAACTCTAAATGCTGAAGTCCCTACCTCAAACCCACCTGAGAAATAAACTGGAAAAAAGTTATTAGCAAGTCTTCTTATTTCTAAATGAATAAACATGTTCCAAATATACTTAGAAAGCCTTTCAAATAGAGTGGAGGCTGTTACTGCTGCACTAACTTGGACTTTGATGTCATAACAGCTCCTTCAGGGTTCATGTGTAGGTGGAGGGTCTTGATGCTGGAACTTCATGATGTTCATGGTGTGTTCTTTATGTTTCAGAGCAACTTTACAGATTGGAATCACTACAAAGAAAAACGTGCTGGTAAATCCAATGTTTTTTTGTGTTAAAAAATTATTTCTTCAGTAAACATTTGCATGTTTTTTATGTGAAATATTTATTACTTTAAAGAAAATAGGTCCATAAAAAAATCAATCAATTAATAAATAAGAAAACTCAAGGGTGAAGTGTAAATACCCCACTGAATCAGATCTACAGTATGATTATGAAAAAGTTGATTAATTTTAGTAATTTAATTCAAAAAGTGAAACTTGTATATTATATTTATTCATTACACACAGACTGATACATTTAAAAGGTTTTTCTATTTAAATAGGCGCTGGGTAGATACACCCAGGAAAGGGTGCCAATCCATCGCTGGGTACACACTCACACAGCCACACACACACACTATACAGGGCAATTTAGAGCATTCTATTTACCTTGAATCCATGTTTTTAAACTGTGGGAGGAAACCGGAGAACCCAGAGGAAACCCACGCAGACACAAGGAGGACATGGAAACTCCACACAGATTGGGATTCGAACCGGGAATCCCCAGCGCTGAGAGGCGAATGCTAACCACTAAGCCACCGTGTCACCCCTGACAACTAATTAAAATCCCAAATTCAGTATCTCAGAAAATTTGAATATCACTTAAGACCAATACAAAAACATGATTTGTAGAAATGATGGCTAATTGAGGATTATGAGTATGTACAGCACTCAATATTTACTTGGCCCTCCTTTGGCTTGGATTACTGCAGCAATGCAGCGGGGCATGGAGTCGATCAGTCTGTGGCAAAGGGTGGTCTGATACTGGCCTTTTGGTTATTTTACCGAATTGTTGGGTTTGGCGTTTTTCATCTTCCTTTTCACAATACCTTATAGATTTTCTAAAGGGGTTCAGGCTAGTTTGCTGGCCAATAAAGAACAGGGATGCCATGGTGCTCAAACCAGGGCCACTTGGCAGCAGTCCTGTCCTTTTTGTCTTTAGCCCAGGTTAAATGCTTCTGACGCTGTCTCTTGTTCAAGAGTGTCATGAGGATTGTGATGGCTGAAACCCATGTCTTGCACACATCAGTGCGTGGTGGTTCTTGAAGCAGTGACTCGAGCTGCAGTCCACTCTTTGTGAATCTCCCCCACATTTTTAAATAGGTTTTGTTTCACAATCCATTTAAAAGCCTTTGCTGGCGTTTTGAGTTAATTAGCTGATTAGAGTGTGTCTTCAATATGTAACCTTCTCAAAATATTCAAATTTTCTGAGATACTGAATTTGGGATTTTCATCCGTTGTCAGTTATAATCATTATAATTAAAATAAATAAACATGTAACACAGATTTGTGAATAGGAGGCAGAACCAGGGTATCAGTTGAGGGGATGGATGCCTTCTGTGGGTTAACAGCTAGAGGATGGAGTAAGGTGATGACACACTGAGAGGTTGTGTTCGGCATTGCAACTGATAATCCAAAGTCTGCAAAAACACAGTTACAAACCTGACACCCCACCTGACTCCCAGGCTCCACCTCAAATTTACAAATCTACGCTTGATGGCCCCCTAGTGTCACAAAAACGTGTTTTTTATTTGCATCGTGTTCAAATATTTATTGTATATTTCTTTTTTCAAACTAAGCCATTCCGATCACAACTACAGTTCCCATGACTACTTACAACACGACCACCACAGCAACGACATCAAATACAACAGTCATAACCGCAGGTTTGAGTTTAAGCACTTAGGATTTCTCATATTTTTATAGTTATAACTAACATTACATTGGAGTTTTATGTAAAATAAACATTCTGTTAAGAATCTGAAACTGTACTACACAGCTGAATGTCTCGGCTTGTCAAATGAATAATGAATTAGAATAGCCATGTTTCACTGAAGGTTTATTAGCCTTTCTCAGGAGTACAACGAAGTACTTGATGTGGACAGTGAGGCGGAGCAATGATTATCACTCACTTCCCGTTCAGGGTTTTTATTTCTTAACTATAAAGAGTTAAAAGAATGTTTCATTTAAATTAAATGAAAAAAACTGCACAGAATATAAAAACTGTTAAATACTGTATGTACAATACTTATGATTAAAGCCTTTTCTGGAATGACGAGCTCCACTGTCAATAAATTGGCATTCAACACTGCCGCTCTAAGCTCCACCTCCTCATCTGCTGCTGTGAACCATATGGTTGAAATAATTGAAGCAGCTGTCATGAAACCTCTAGGTGAAATATTAATTCATTCATTATCTTCCGCTTAAACCTCTACTAGGGTTGTGGGGGATGGGGGGTGCCCATCTAGGTGAGAAAGTTTTGGGTGCTGGGCAAATACACCCAGTACAGGGTGCCAATCTATCGCTGGACACACACTCACTTACACACACATGCGCACACACAGACTATGTTGAGCAATTTAGAGCAGTCAATTTGCCTTGTTTTTGGACTGTGTGAGGAAATCTGAGAAGCCGGAGGAAACTCACGCAGACATGGGGAGAACATGGAAACCCCACCCTGATCGGGATTCGAACCGGAAATCCCCAGTGATGAGAGACGAGCATACTAAGCCACCGTCCTGCCTTTAAGATTTAATATCACATTTCAACTGTTAAGTGTATAAATAATCAATCATTTCATTAAATTAAAGTCTTTAATGGATGTTTCATTATTTTTGGACAGGTCTTTATACCCTTAATTTTTCACTGGTGATTAATCGAACATTCGACTGGACATTTCACAACACAACGAACACTGACCTGAAAACCAAACTCCAGGCTTTAGTAAGTGTTGTGTTCAATCAAATGCTGCATGCTGTTCAGACTTATCGCTGAATAGAATAGAATGCCTTTATTTTCACTATACACAAATACAATGAAATTAAAAGCTTCTTCTTTTCAGTGCAAAAATATAAATGAGATATACGTAAAATTACGGCAAGGCAACTTATTTATAAAGCACGTTTCATACAGAAGCAATTCAAAGTGGTTTGCAGAGTAAAACAAATAAAAGCCATTTAAAATAAGTAAAATAGTGCTTTTTTTTCTAAAGCGAGAAAAACATAGATAAAATCAAGAAATTACAACAGTTAAAATTAAAACAGTTCTGGAGCACAAGTTACATACTTACAGGCATTTAATATAATCTTAACGGAGTTACTTACCGGGAACGGGATCGTCAAAGGGGAAAAAATAATGATATAGTAGTATATAAGTATACATAATTGCATTATGGTAAACAATATTATCAAAATGTAATATTGCACAGTCGGGGTGGGTCAATAAAGTGTTGTCAGTCAAGTTAATATATAATATCAAATTTTTCACAGTAGCTGGTATAGTAAAGTCCTGAGAGTGGGAAGTCCGTGTATTGGCTCTGTTACTATTAGTTTTGTTCTTCATCGAGTAAATGGATGGTTCTTTAGTGTATGACACCAACTGTAAAGCATGGAGGAGGATGGTCTTGGCTTGTTTTGTTGGATCCAGAGTTGGTAACTTGGACAAAAAGAGACTGCCGCAGTATTTATTGCCCCGTGCAACACCCTCTGATCAGAAAGACCCAAAACATTGGTTCACAATGAGGACATGCAATTTGTCTACAATTTCAAGCCGTGGATTAATAAAGTATTTTGATGCTGATGACTGATGAGCGTTGTGAACAACATCTGAGTTCCATTGCAGAAAGAATGCTTCCATTGTGCTGTTTGATTTGTAAATGTCTTAATTTAATGCATCCAAATCTACATTCTATTTCATCAAACAAAAGTACTTTTTTGTTAAATGCTTTAATTTCAATATAATTTAGCAAAATTTGATTTTTTTAACTGGGGAAATATCAATAAAAACTTCTGGCCAGTATTGTAAATATATAATTTATATAATTATTACAAATTTTGTAGATTGACTCCAGATACCGGAGTGTAAATGGGTACCAGGCCAACTCTGCTGTAGTAACTGGTTTCAGGTGAGGTCTTTTATTCTGAATGAATCTTGTATTTTTACATAAATAAAACCTTAATTAGTTCTCGTTTTTTTTTTATTTTTTTTTTATAATTACCAGAAGTCTGCAGTTTAAGTGTTACATTTGAAACGTGTTATTAAATCCTGTCCTGTTTGTTTTGAACAGACCCAGCTGGCTGACTGTAGACTTCAGTATTAAAGCAACAAGAGATGTATATTTGGTATCAGCCAATAAGAACGTGACCGAAGGTCTTGCCGCTATTGGTCTAAATGGATCCAGTTATTTATTCACTCTGAGTGGTACGACATGAAAACAGTTACAGAGAAATGAGGAAGCGGAATGACACACCTCAAGTTTAGAGACACTATGAGGACATTAAAGTATTGGGACACCAAAATGTTGTATCTACAGCTTTTATGTTATCTTTTTTAAAGTTGTTCCCTTAACCAATTACTTTAAACCCTCTGTGAAGGCTTTCTATTAGACTAGCAGAATACCAGTGCGTCGCTATGGTGGAGAACTTGATCAAAATGTAAAGGCTGAAACGCAAATGTTTTTAAAAGAGTTATGGCTTTGGAGCTTATATATTTAAAATGAACGTATTATTATAGAGTGAATTTTGTGGAAATTTTAAATATTTCGTGAAGACTCCAATCCAACAATCGAATGTAGGAAAGCGAGAACCTGTTAGTTTATCCAAGGTTGGTAGGTAATCATGATGCCAAATTTTAGCCTTGTAGGTACTTGTGAGTCCCCAATGTGACTCTAGAGCAATTGAAGGACGTGGCACATAGTCAAGATTCCAAATTTCAGCTTTGTAGGTACTCAGGAAATGGAAGAATTAGTAATTAGCGTGTATGCCAGTGAGGGAATTATTGGCATTTATTGGTATAGATGTTGGAGTGTACCTGTTTTTCTCCATTTACCCAGAAGTGCACTCAAGGTCAGACACCGATGTTTGATGGGAGGGCCCCCTCTGCCCCCACACACACTTTATTGACACACAGTTTATTTAAACTTATTAAAATTCACTTACATACTAGAAAAATTGCAGTATTAATTAGTATTAATTGATAATAACACTGGGAAAGAAACGTTTCTTAGGTCTGAAGCTGTGTTTGGCTTTCATTTAAGACACTGTTGTAAATGCTTCGTTTCAGATGAAGGTGAATTGTTTAGAAGAAACGGACCAGTTTACCCAGGACAGCGTTTCTTACTAGTCTGTAATACTGTGGAAGTGAGTAACATTGAATGGATCAAAAATGGTCTACCGATTACTGGAGGAACCAAAGAAAGTATGAACACAGTTATTTTTAAGAGGGCCCTTCCCAAAGTGGATCAAGCTCCAAGTTACTATGTACTTCAGAATGTCACTCCTGGAGACACGGGTGAGTCTGAAATTCTTCACATTCATCTGAGAAAAGCTTATCTCGTCCCCTCGTTTTTAGACTGTCATTAATGTCTTTTCTCTCTCTCAGGTGAATATGGATGCACCTCCACATGGAATTCAATGCCCTATGTAAGCTGGCAAAAACTCAGTATCCAGCCTTATCCCATCGTTGAAGCAACCAATGACAAAGTGATCAGATGTTCGAAATCAGCAGTGGTACAGTGCTGTGTTCAGGATGGATACTGGGTCAAATGGGTCGTGGACCCGACTACAGTCTGTAATGAAAGCCCAGCAGGTCAGCAACTTTATAATCTCATTTCAACTGACTGATCACAGACGCTGTAGTAATAAACTGCAAAAATGCATAACACATTATAAATATAAAATATAAATTCAGCAGCCTCCGCCTGATTGTCATATAGATGCACCACCACCTACAAGCACATAGGTCAGTTTAGTCACCAGTTCACCTATCAGCATGTCTTTGGATTATGTTGCCTGAATTCAAGGATTAAGCGTAATAGTGAAAAATAAATCACAGCACAAAGTTAATGAGGTTTATAAACTATTCCTTAATAGTAAACTCATGAATTGTTATACTAATTAACATTATTTCTGTTCCACAGATGCGCTGGGCTGTTTTACATTGGAGTGTGAAATTAATGAAGAGAAATGTCAGATTAATGACACACAAATCAGGGTCACATATCATGTTAAACCAGGTTTCTTTCTAACTGAGAATGACTATGGAATTTTTTATGATTCACGTAACATTACAATAACAGCATCCGCTAAAGGTGAGTGAGTCAAGGTTTAGAGTTAGTAAAGTGAGTGAGTGAGTGAGTGAGGTTTGTGGTAATTAATAATCTGAAATGAAAATAATAGGAGTTGTGACCATGGTGTCCATGCAGTTGCTTTTTTTCGTTTATTTCATTAAGTTTTAGTTTCGTAGGTAATCGTGAAGACCCTAATCCATTCGAGGTGTTGAATTAGATGGCGATAGCGAACAAACAATTAAACGTAGAAGAGCGAGAACCCATAAGCACGGTGCTATAGGTTTTAGTCTTATAGGTACTCAGGAAGACCACAGTGTGACACTGGAGGGGACTTGCATTTGATCAAGATATCGAACGATCCATCAAACGTAAGATGGTGAGAAGTACATCGTTCTTGCAAGCACATGATAGGGAATCACAATGCCAAATTTCAGCCTTTTTATGTAGTCTGGAAGTGGGAGAATTCACTTCACTGGAGCTAAATCTTAGAAATAATGTGTTGAAAATGGTTTACTACCTGCTACACGGCAGACAAACACAGAGGAGAGAGGTGAGAATGTCTGGATATGCAGTGGGCACCACGTAGTTGAACACTACCTCAATGTCTGTGAACTGGAAGCTGTTTTAAAGTAAACATTCCATAATTCAATTAGAACTGAATAATGGGATTAAACTAAAAGAATAAAACATGACAAAATGGGAAGTCTGTTTACAATCGTAACTCACATACAACCACAAATGTGTAAGATGTTTAACAATTACATTTACATTTGGCAGACGCTTTTATCCAAAGCGACTTACAAGAACCACAACTTGAAGATTGGGGGCAGAACACAGCACCCTGGAGCAATGAGGGTCTTACTCAAGGACCCACATTGGTAACTTCAGTAGACCTGGGATTTGAACCCACAACCTATAGATTGATAGTCCAACACCCGAACCACTGAGCTACCACTCCCAATAAAAAAACAATAAATAAACAATAAATAAAATAGTGATTTGTAATGATTTAAGGAACGTAAACCGCCAAGGAGGGTTGACCATTTTCATCCGATGACCTTTATAATCAGGTGAACATGGTGCATATATGGTTGCAGTGGTGTGATGGTGGTGGAGTGATTACTCACTCTTTGCTTCACCAGACAGCGGTGTTTATGTTTAAATGCTCTGCATTATGTTGTTGCTCAGCCTTCTCCTGTTATAATGCGGTATTTGGATCTGGACATGAAGGTGAGAGTCACACGGCTGAATGTAACAGTGAAATGGTTGGTACACAAAGCGCGTGGTGCCTTTCAGGACAGTGGACCCTTATGGAAAACAACTGTGTCCTACGTGTCATCGAAAGCCTGAGTGTTCAGTCTGAGGTAACATGCTTTATTTTTTTCTTCTTACTCACAATCACCATCCACTTTATAAGATACACATTTATTTCCTCTTTCCATATGAATGAACATCCGGTCTTCAGTAATTCTACAATAATTGACTGTAGTTCCTCTGTTTCTTTACTTTGACATTGATTGTATCAGTTAATTAGAAGATCGAATTATACAAACACCAACTGTATACATATGTTCTGCAGAATTTTTTCGCCAGCGATCTTCCAGCATTTATGTCCATTCTCAGTAAAACTACAGCAAATGTGTCCTCTAAGATAACGGCATCTCTACCGACAATCCTGAGATTGGTGCAGATATTGAAGAGAGTCGCTTATGTTTCTCAAACTGTTTTAATTAATAAGAGCATTATGACGGTGAGTTCACATTTTTACCACATTCTGATTACATACATATATTAATAACACCATCTCTGCTGTGGACCTGTGGGGGGGGGGGGGGGGGGGGCTATCATTAGAGAACAGGACACTAATATTTTTCAAATGCATTAAATCCTTTCATTTTTTCAGAATTTCCTTGAAACACTAGATGTCAATGGCTCAAGTGATGCGCGAGAAATATGGGTGAATATAAACCAAAACAATACCATCATGAGAGCCAGTTCAGACGTCCTGAAGTCTGTCGAGGACATGGGACACCGACTCTCAGCAAAAAGCTTTAATATAACAACAAGATCCTCCCAACTCATTAAAACTGAGGTTACAAGCTCCTTTTCTGGGACCTTTGGGAAATATTTAACCACCCAAATTAATATCCCAGAGATTAGCGGCTGGATCACAGTCATTCTGTCATCCTCTTTGAAAAACATCCTACCGAACCGAGCCTCTTGTAAAGACTGTGATCAAATCCACGCCAGCATTAATGGAGATGTAGCGCTGGTTCAGACAGAACCCAGCATTTCCAACATCTCCTTTTCTTTTAATGTCAAAGATGAGCTATTAGAACATCCCCAGTGTGTCTTCTGGAACTTCAGTCTGTTGAATTATGTTGGAGGCTGGGATCCAACTGGATGTGAAGTAAAGCTGATAGAAGATTCTCCAGGTAAGGTTATCTGTGAGTGCAATCACACAACTGCTTTCTCCGTGCTGATGTCACCAGACCCTTTAAATGATGACATCTTGGATTACATTACCTACAGTGGAGTTGGAATTTCCATTGCATGTTTGGTTTTGTGCCTCATCATTGAAACTATTATTTGGAAATCAGTGACAAAGACGGACATATCCTACATACGCCACGTCTCCATTGTCAACATTGCCGTTTCTCTTCTGATCGCCGATATCTGCTTCATTGTTGGTGCAGCTGTTAGAGAACATGAAGATGTGAACCTCTGCATCACTGCAACGTTCTTTAGCCACTTCTTTTATCTGTCTCTTTTCTTTTGGATGTTGCTCTCAGCTCTTCTCCTCCTTTATTGCACCATCGTGGTTTTTCCTAAGATGTCCAGAGGACAGATGTTGTCTGTAGCGTTCAGTATCGGCTACGGAGCGCCGTTACTTATAGCTGCTGTTACTATAGGAGTAACCGCTGAAAACCAAGGATATATTCAGAAGGAATCTAACTGCTGGTTAAACTGGGACCAAACTAAAGCTCTACTGGCGTTCGTGATTCCTGCTCTGACTATAATAGTGATAAACCTCCTGGTGCTGGTCGTGGTCCTGTGTAAGATATTGAGTAGAAGACGAAAACACATTCACACACCTGATGAGAAACACATCCTGCTGGTTATTGGAAAATGTGTTGGAGTTTTAACACCAATATTTGGACTGACCTGGGGATTTGGCCTAGGAACCATGTTATCCTTGGATTTTTGGATACATGTGGTCTTTGCATTTCTCAATTCATTACAGGTATGTTGTTTAACATTCTATGATTTAGCTCTAAATATACAGGCCCTATATCCAGAAAAGTATTGACACTTTGTTAGCCAAAAAAAAAAAAAAAAAAAAAAAAAAACTAAATGATGAGACTGTTGTCTTCATTCTTTTATATAAAAATGGATATATAAAAGTGGCACCACTTTGCCATTAAAGATGCTGGTTACATTCTGGATGGTGTTTATCGTATTTGGCACTTAAAATCTGATGTTAGTTGTTTCTAAAACAAGCTGACACCTGGATTTTAACTGTATTTTGGGTCCAAAAACCTTTTGTATAAAGTACTCCAAAACCCATGTGACTGTTTATCACAGTAGCATGATTTTAAGAAAGTGTCCCCACGTTTTTGGTATTGAGTTTTTCTCTGTATTAATGTCAAAATCAACACTATTTGTATTGAACTTTATTAACTTTTTACAGGGTTTCTTTATCTTGGTATTTGGCGTTTTACTGGACAGTAAGGTATCAGTTTTTTTATTGTCTTTACTAATGTTTGCTGCAGTTTTAAAGTTTTTTTTGTAATCAGTGTGGATTTTAAGTAATGATTGATACAATTCTGATGAAGAGAAACTGAAGTGTTCTGATGTTAGAATATCTGTGGTTGCAGATTACAGAAGCTGTAGCAGAAAGGTTTGCACTGGCGAATTTCAGATCTAATCTCACGGAGGTAAATATCCCTAAAACAAATGTGTATTGTAATTTTTTTTTTTCTTTAAAGTATTTGATTGTTGTGTCTGAAATACAGGGTACAGGTACAGGACAGTCTTCATCAAGTGGAAATCCGAAGTTTAAACGTATGTAAATTATAAATTCAGTCTATTCATAAAGGCCATCTTTTCTCAGAGCAACGAATTCATGCCATAGCTTTACACAATAATGTGCATTTAAACTGTTGAGCTAATATAATAAATATTATAAACTGTATTAAACTACTAAATTATAATTTGATTTGATGATCAAACATTAAATATTTTGCATTATATTACAGCAAGACATTAAATCCACTGAGGACTGTGTTAAGTAGTGTTGTATTCCTGCTTTTTAACTTTATGAATAATCTTTTACCTTGCAGATCTGTACAATGCCCATTCATGAGGATGTCCATCAGTCTTACTTGCATCCAATTCCCAAATCCACTGAAGTTACCAATGTGAGTCCTTAAGCAAGACCCTTAACCCTCATTGCTCCAGGGTCCTGTATCAACCCTGTGTTCTGACCCCAACCCAGTTGGGATGCTTGTAAGTCACTTTGGATAAAAGCATCTGCTAAAAATGTGTATATATGCAGCCTTACCATATTTAACATGCATAACACAATGGATTTTTAAAAAATACTTTACTCAGCTTTATTCAAATAATAAATAATAATTTCATAAATTTTCTACCTTAAAGTCTTCATTTCAGAATTTTTTTGTAATTAAATATCATCTTCCAGATTATATAGTCTGATGGGTACAGACAGAGCCCCGTTCTTAGTTTTTAGAAAACTGCAGTATTGCTTGCTGTTACGATACGAGATATATTTCGGAAGCAAAATACACACGGAGATTTGATCACATAGTTAGAGAACACCCAAAATTATTTGTCAGAGGTACACACACCATATATATAGTAGCATGGTTGCAGAGAGAAGAGGACTCTGAGTCTCACGACTCACGTTAATCATCCACTCTTAGCGCACTGTAACCACATTCACACGAATTACACTACATTCACCTTGATGGTGACTAACAGTCAGAAACTACTGTACTAAAACTACATGAACCGAATGAGAGTTTAGAACATGTAAAACAAACCCCAAAGCATTGCCTCGCCACATTAGCAAAAATTCAACAGTAATTAACATTTACAGTTACTATAAATGAACGCAAGTGCTCATGAGTGACGTCACCCAGCACATAACCACGCCGCACGGTGGCCGACGCCACAATATATATATATATATATATATCTCGAACTCGCAATCAGAGCTGTATTTAAAACAGGGAGCGATAACTCCGAAAGGTTAACAAAAACACACTAAAGGCTAGAAACGGAAAAGGGAATGAAATAAATGTGCACGCTGTCCCGCGGCTAAGAAACGTAGAGTAAAACAACTTGGTAATTAGTCTGATTACACAGCGCGCACGCACGCGCACACACACAGCTCTACTCAGAGTCTCCGCTCCGAGGAAAAAGGCGATAGACTTGAATTAGCTCTTTCGAGCTGGGAGTACACAATAATATTCACACAATGCAAAAACACAGAATGAAATGATCTTAGGGCCTGCCCCAGGAAAGAGACCCCCCCAGCCAACCAAACCCGACAGGACAAGAAAAAATCTACAGCGACCACACACATACAACGACACCACAATGAGAGCACCAGCAATTGAAGACGGTGTGGCGAGGAGCCCACATCGGCGTTCCCAATAAATAGCAACGCCGACAGGTGCGCCTAGTCCGCCTAATTAGCGTGATGCTTTTTGGGAAATGTAGTCTTCCCCCGTCAGAACGCTGCCCGCGTCCTGCCTGCTCTCTCCGTCCCCTTGTGGCAGGTCGTGCCGCAGCGGCACGCCTCGTGACAATTACAAGTTTATTAATCATCACTTCTAATGATATGAGGAATAAAAAGAAGAACTATGTAGTAAATGTACCATTAATAACAAACTTTATTTTACATATTTGAAGTGACAACACAAGTATGAGTCAGATAATAGATAGAGGTACAATATGAGGGTCGATGGCGCAGTGGGTAGCACTGTCACCGCATGACTCTTAAAACATTTTATGCTCTGGTCATCATTTATGTGGTGTTTTCTGCTGTCTGTCCATATTTCCACATGGGTTTGCAGCTGTGTCATTTATTGCACGTGCCCAGTGTAGTTCCTGTGATAATGATTTGTGTTGATTTAATGTCCATGTAGCTGAGAAGCTTCACCGGATAAGGGTAGTTTAGGAGGATCTTCCCATCAGTCACACTGTAAATGAAGCCCTCCTGCACGAGCCACCCTTGACCTTGGCTCCTTCTGCTATGTATGTCTGCTGATTACGGTGGAGAGGTGGGCACAGCCCAAACTCTGACAGTGTTATTGGTTATTGATCATTCAATATGATGATAGTAATCAATCCCAGGATATAAAGTATAATTAGAATTATCAGATATGCTAATTAGATAAATGTAAACTTAAATAATACATCACTTTGTAATGTATAGTTTCAACAGCAAGATTTTAAAGATAAAGTATTTTATAAATAGCACCTATATAAATAATTTATTTTAAAATTTAAACGTGTGTGATGAGGAAGTGCGCTGCGTTCGGTTTAATTGTTTAGTGATCTGTACGTGTCACTTGAAGGAGGCCAGCTTCTTTCAACTCCTGAGATGTGATACACATCTGTAAACAGAGAGAGAGAGGGAGGGAGAGAGAGAGAGAGAATGTTAGTATTATACTGATTTCAATAAAACATCCTGAACACGTCTAAGGCTGACCGATGAATTGGTGACTAATGATATGTCATAAAATGTGAGGCGTGGTAGCTCAGTGATTACAGTGTTGGGCTAGAAATCTAAGTTCTGACCTCAACTTTTAAGTGGGAAACTTGTAAATCGCTTTGGATAAAAGTGTCTGCTAAATGACCAAATGTACTATGAAGAACAGAGTTCACTGTATCTCTACAACCATGAGCCACTGATCAATAACACTTTGTGGTAGTAGTGTGGACTCTCAGACGGGTTGACAAGGGCGGATGGAAACTTTCAGAAAAAACTTTAAACCTTGAAAACCATGTGACTGAGATGACCTACTTCGTCTGCGGAGCCTCTGGAAGATGTTAAATCCACCGGATGATGGCTGTGGTCCAGCTTGCGTGCGCTGCAATGTGGAAGTGCGGATGTTTTAAATACAGTTAAAATGAAAATGTGAAATGACACACACAGGACCTGCAGTTGGCATATCTACCTTGGCATTACTGGAGCCCCGACCCGTCACTGATAACGTTCTGATCAATAATTCTCTGATCTGAAGGAAAGAACATTACAAAACAATGAATCATGACGTTTTGAGATCCTCAGAAAAATTTCTGAAAGTTTGCTTCACTTACTTCACGATCAAGCAGCGTTCCGAACAACAGTATCAGGAATCCCTTTATAGAGAGAACCAGACATTTTGTTTAAAGTGTATCATGTATATCTGTATCATGTACAGCTACATAGCAACTAATGCATTAATTATCTAAATAGTGCTATAAATTTATAGAAATACTAAAACTGTTGAATTTTTTTTACCTGTAATGAATTGAGGAATGCGAACACCACATGCACCCCAAAATTATCTGACACCAGGGTTCCGATTCCGAACCCCCATGTCAGTCCAAACAGAGGAGTTAGAATTCCAACACATTTAGCAATATCAAGCAGGGTGTGTTTCTCTTCAGATAAAATGCTGAAATGTCCTCCTCTCCTCAGCATGTTGTACAGCGCTGCAGCCAGCAACACGAGGTTTATCACAATAATGATCAGAGCAGGAATAACGAAGGCCAGCAGAGCTTTAGTCTGACTCCAGTTCAACCAGCAGTTATACACAGTTTGGACGTATCCTCCACCTCCAGCTGTGGATGCTATTGTAACGACGGCTATCAGTAACGGAGCTCCGTATCCAACACTGAACGCTACAGCCATCATCTTTTTAACTGACAGTGTGGAGAAGACCACGATGGAGCGATGAAGGACAAAAACTGCTGACAGCATCATCCAGAAGAACAGAGCCAGATAAAAGATGTGACTGAAGAACGTTGATGAGATGCAGAGATTTACATTTTGGTTGTTGACCACATCTGCTGCAACGATGAAGCAGCAATTAGCGATCAGTAGAGAAACAGCAGTGTTGACGATGGAGACGTGGCGCATGTAGGATGTCTCAGTTCCTGTTATTGATTTCCACATGATCATTTCAATGATGAGACACAGAACCAAGCTGCCAATGGAAATGCCCACTCCAATGTAGGTGATGTAGTCGAGGTAAACAGTAGAACTTACAGTATCAGGTGGTGACATCAGGACAGAAAAAGGGGTTAAGTGGTTGCAGTCACATGTAAACTTTCCAGGATGATTTACTGAAGAATTTACTTTACATCCAGTCGAGTCCCATCCGCCAGAGCCGTTCAAAAGAGTAAAGTCCCAGAAGACACACTGTGGCTTTCCCAGGGACTTATTCTTGGGGGCATGTGAAACAGAGACGTAGTCGAGTTTGGGAGAAGTTTGCACCACCACAACGTCTCCGTTGACGCTGGTGCTACTGCAGTTGCTGCAGTTGAGATTTCGTACAGGTAGGATCTTGTTCAGTTCTGAAAAGTTTATGACTGTGATGGCAGTATTTGTTTTTGGTGTCAGGTTTATTAAAGTGGAGGAATTTTCACCAAATGTCCCAGAAAATGGTGCATCTGTGTTGATTTTCTGAAGCTGAATGGATTTGGTGGTTATGTTAATGTTGTTGTTTGAAAGTCTGTTTCCCATCGCCTCCACCGAGCTCAGAAGATCAGAACTGGCCTTCTTATTGTTATCATCATTGTTCAGTTTGGACCATGTGCCCTGGGCCTCGTTCGATCCAATGACGTCCAGAGTTTGTAGAAATCCCTTTGAAGGTAAATAATTTGATTACATTTAATTTGTCACAGAAAATAATAATGACTAACAGACAGAGATTGGAAGCACAATTGCAAACTTTGGGATTCTATTTGGGATTCTAGGTATTGTTTCATTTTTTAATATAACAATCTGAACATCTGATAAACTCACAGTCATAACGTTTTCACTGACGATGATTTTTTGTGAGACATTAGCGATTGTTTTTAGCAAATCTACGATGTTTAGTATGTTTGCCGGAGACCCGGTTATATTTTTGACATATGTGTCGTTCGCTGTGACGTTGCTCAATTCCGACACGAACTGTGAGAGGTCTTCAACCTTCAAATTCTAAAACAGAAGACACAGATCGGTGACATGGCATAAAACAATAAAATAAAAAGAGGTGAGCTTAACCCCTATCGCAGATCACGTTACCTCGGCTCGGCTGACCAGGTCTGTAATGACTCGTAGTGAACAATTGTTTAGTGTAATGATCCAGCTTCCTGATGTACACTGAGCTATTTGGTACCCCAACATGTTCCCATCACAGTCACCACGCTGCACCTGCCCCTCTTTTCCAGATCCAAATATCTTATCAGAGCAGGAGAAATCTGAAACAGAAAAGAGGGAATCACTTAAGGTAAGAGAGCATCTGATCTTTAGCTCTTATGCCTCTCTGATCTGATCTTTAAATAGCTGTGAGAACATTCCAAATCTCACAGGTGGATCTGGGCTTGTTTGTTATTAATCGTCATGCTTTGGTCATTTTAGACATAGATCCATATTCACCAGGAAGTTACTATGAATAATGTGTATATTTTTACACATGAGATTTTAAAATCTTTAGTTTTTATTCAACATTTCTGAATATTATTTATAATATTCCTGAGTACATACAAATTTGAAAATTGGCATCGTAATTACAGTCACATCCTTGGAAAATCTGGTTCAAATGTATTTAAAAAAAACAAGTTCTCTCTTTTCTACGTTCGATTGTTTGTTGGCTATCACCATCGAACGCAACAACCAGATGGTTTGTTGGTTTTGCGAGAACCTACAAAGCTGAAACTTGGACTAGTCCTTCCTCATCATGTCTTTGGAAAACCTACTGATAAACTCACAAAAGATAGCAACCACGTGGAAACGAAACCTACACCATATTCATTCCACATATTCATTTCCGAATTGTAATTGCCACAAACCTCACTCTTTATTAATATGTTCATTTTAAACTCTAAAATAAAATACTTACTTTCATTGGAGGCTGTTATGGTAATTTGATTGTTGTAGTCGAGTTCAGTAACGTTACACATTACTTTTATTAATTTAGGACTTTTCTGACACTCAGAACTGATGATGTTATAGGTACATGACATGCAGCCTGATGAGTCTGTACAACACAAAACACAAACGTTCAGGTTTTGCAATGATTGATTAATTCTGTGTTAATTATATAAAAGGACTTTGTATTCGACCTGGTGTTGAATTGGGGCAAAGTGGGTCATTCCATTTGACAGTGTATCCAATCTGAACACAACATGTCAGCGGCACGCGAGTCGAATCCAGACACTGAACCACTTTATCATTGGTTACTTGGATTTTGGGATAGGACAGAACTTGAATTGTTTGCCAGATTTCAAACGGCATTAAGTTCACGTTGGTTAAACACAAATATGTTCCTGCAAAGCAAAAGAAATTATAAATCACGGACTGGTTTAATCATCTGCAAAACAATAAGCAGGACGTTCATCTGAAACTCACCGCTGTCTTCAGAACCGACATTGACCACCGTGAGTTTATTTCCCTGCATTATATACCGCGGCCCGTTAGAGAGCACATTCCCATTACTTTTCCATGAAATTCCAACAGTATTTGAAGAGTTACATGTCAAAGTGAGATTCCGTCCAGGATACTTTATATCGTTGCTTGTCAGTCCTCCCTGAACTGAAAAGAAAGATCTCAGAACATTAACAATCTATTTCCAAACCATTTTGTGAATTTTGTTACTATGACATTAAGCACAAAGGTAGTAACAGGTCCTCCTACCACTTCGAGCGAATGCATCAGCAGTTACATTGAATCCTTCAGAAGTCAGATTCTTTACAAGGTCCTGGTTTGCCAATGTCAAATTAAGGTCAGCACTTGTAGCTAAGATGGTGAAATCCACGATCACACTGCCGGGTCTGTTAGAAAAACCTCAAAGTTAAAGGGAACCCACTTCAGTTCTCATTCTGTAAAAACCCTAATTAATCTGCAATGCTTCTGTTTAAGAGTGCAGTCCTACGTGAGATACATCCTTCTGCCCATGTGACCTGCTGAGCTTGCTGCCTTTTCTTTACTTAGAGCTTACTCCATCGTGTTTCAACTGATACATGTTCTACTGTGTACATGTTTGTCCTGCACATCACAGAATCCTCAAGTTACAAGGTGGTTTAAGATATATTGTAGCTGTAGCACCTGTTTTTACTCATCATAGATGGACGTTGGCCAAACAATAATAGGATGTGCTACGGCTTTCTTGGGAATACTTCAGTAACAGGTGAATGAATTTGCATATTTGTTTTAAATCATTCATTAAATATTTATCTAGAAACTTTATTAATTACCTGAAACCAGTCACATTTGCAGATCCGACTCTGTAAGCAAGAACGTGACGTCTGTAACTTTTATCAATCTAAGAAATAAAAAGTACAGAATGACCTTAATGAGATACTGATACTCAAGATGATCAATTACATGATCACATAACAGAAACTTTGACACTCACTAGGTTCTGAATCTTTTTTTGATATTCTATGTATTTGGTCATATTTGGATCGTTCAGCGCACTGTCGAATGTTTCTGTCAATGTCACTGCGTAACTAATAACATAAGTGTCTGTAAAAACACAAGAGATACAAAGGTGAAGAAAGTTCAGCAATATGTTTTGAATTATTTGTAAGTAATTAAATATAGGTTCAAATAGTGGTAATCAAGCACATTTATGAAGTAACGTGGGACACATTCTATCATTCTGCAATTTGAAGGTCTAGTGATGAAGCATAATACCTGGAGGTCTGGTAGTGGGGATGGTGGGTGCAATGGATGGAGTTTTAGCCATTGGGGTGGTGGTGGTGGTGTTTGATCCAGTGGTTGTGGTTGCATTTGCGTTGGTGGTGTTAGTTGATCCAGTGGTTGTGGTTGCATTTGTGTTGGTGGTGTTGGTTGATCCAGTGGTTGTGGTTGCATTTGCGTTGGTGGTGTTAGTTGATCCAGTGGTTGTGGTTGCATTTGCGTTGGTGGTGTTGGTTGATCCAGTGGTTGTAGTTGCATTTGCGTTGGTGGTGGTGGTTGATCCAGTGGTTGTGGTTGCATTTGTGTTGGTGGTGTTGGTTGATCCAGTGGTTGTGGTTGCATTTGCGTTGGT
>JAOUQT010104622.1:0-19593 GCA_025769995.1 Xyliphius kryptos | reverse complement strand
CATATCAACGGAGTTGACGCAAGGAAGTATGTGGGCAGTAACGGTTATATCGCATGAAACGCACGCACACATTTCCGCACGCAGAGGGAGTATAAATGAGGCTTTAGAGCGGGGTTGCTCGTTGTTATCGGTACGGTTTGGTCGCTCTGCAGTTTCGCTCTGCCTAGCGGCTTCCTTGTGGTGCTTTTGCGCCCTGCTCGTCATGTTGCGTTTTTTCTTACCTGTAGATAGGTTTCGTCCGCTGCATGCCTGTATAGGTAGGTACTTTGTTGTTAGCTTTTTGTTAGGTTCGTGCAAGCTAAGAGCGCTGCACTGTTTTGGTTGCCGCACTTACGGCTTCGGCGCGGTGCGCTTTTGCTCTCTCGCCGGTAGGTGTCGCTTTTGCGCAGTTCTTTCTTTTTAGGTTTTTCAAGTCTGTGTTATTTGGTTTGCATTGTGGTGTTTATATTTGTTATTGTCTTGTTGTTTGACGTTTTGTTTCCTTGGGTTTATGTTAATAAACGTATATTGTTATTATTTAAAGTTGTTGTTTTTGGTTGGTCCCTTCTTCCCTCTGGTACCCCCCGCTACTCTCTGAGCACCTACTGCCCCGGGTCTGGCTTGTGTTAGCGCCACCTAGAGGCTCTGTGACACATATTCAAACTTCTATTCCATAAATTTAGGTTTTATTCAATATATGTACATTTTTATTCACTATATTTACACTTTCATCCCATATATCCAGACTTTAATTCCATGTATTTAGATTTCATTCCATATATTCAGATTTTATTTCATACATTCAGAGTTTCATTCCATATTTTTAGACTTTATTTCATATATAATGATGGTACAAAAATCTCCAAATGTACCCAATTGATTCATATGTTTTAATTTTCATTTATTTGTTTACTTATTTATGTATTGATTGGCTGGCTGGCAGTGAAGTATTTTCTTCTGTTCTGCAGCATTTCCAAAGCACACCTGATTTCTGCTTGAAGACTTTTAATGGCTGTAAGACAATCTGCCTCACAGGGCAGAATGCTAAGTAGCATTGGTGACAATTTTAATGGGAACGGAGCACAGACCAGAAAATGGGGAAGGCAAAAGCTATTAAAAACAGAGCAGCAGCTTTTTTTGCCCACACGTCTTTGATTTGGATCCAAGGATTTTCCCAAACAAATCATTGCAGTGACAAATACTTACTTATGACTTTTGCAGTTAATAAAACAACCGTGAAGCAGTGTAAATAGATGCAGTTTAGTCTCATTTTTTACTGAGAAACATAAACCCAAAATTCACCTGTGGAATCAAAATCCATCATGTGGATAATCTACTGGTTGGGAAGAAATTGATCATCTGTATATAAAGTAAATAATATTCCAGAGGTCATTTTGTAAACACATCTTATAACGCAGTTAATTATTATTATATTTTAATCATGAGTGGGTTTTATTTTAGAAGTACACTGTAAATGAATGTTCTATGTAAACTTTATGCATTAAATAAATGTAAATTACATTAATATCTTTAAACAGTTTAAGCACATAAGTAACTTGAATACTGGATAAAAGAAGCTCAGAAATATACTGATGTCAGTCCATCTAAAAAATAAAAACATGTTACGCCATCACAGAGTCATATTTTGGTAGAGTGCATCAAAGCATGAAGAGAGGAAGAGAATGATGGAAAGCCAATCTTGATTTGTGACAGATAGATGGACAGTAGTTGGACACGCAGTGGGTAAAAAGGATGTCATGTCTGTTCATCCTAAATCAGAAATGTGTGCTCTACACACTCTTTACTGCATTCATCAGCACCAGTAAGACATTACCATTTCTGTACTTTCAGCATAATGTGCTAAACCATTTTCCATTTTAAGAATACATCCTACATATGGGCAGGTGGTAAATAAGTTACCATTAAAGGTTTAGAGGAAAGTCTTTTCTAGAATGTATTTTCTAAAAATAATCTTTGGAAATGGCACTTCAAACTGCTGCAATGAAATACAATATAGACTTACTAAAAAAACATGCAAGGTCTAATAGTGTATTAGCATATTTGGAAAAACATGCAGTGGCAAACCTTCCGAGAAGTGGTTGGCCTACCCAAATTACATTAAAACACCCTTGCAAGTATCAACTCATTTAGTTAAGGTCACTGTTTAAAAAATAGTCAAAAATCATGATGATCCCCAAAAATATTCTGTGGACTGCAGAAAAAAAATGGATTTTTTACTAGCGGTCAAGAATGCCATTAGACTGTAATGTAGGACATCGAGTTCTGTTGATTTGCTGTTGCAGTCAAGTGTAACTTAACAAATTATTAGGGATTTAAGAAGTAAAACATTTTTTTCTTTTTTTTACAAAAGGCCTTTCTTTTTTAAATAGCATTGTTTTCCTTTAATTAAATGAAGGCTCCACCTTCTCCCACCAGCACCACTGCAACAGTAGGTTACTAGCCAAGTAAGCCATACATAAAAAAGAAATTGAAACAAATAATCACATAACTTGCCAAAAGTAATGTGTCACAAAGTACAATGTCACAAGAAAATATATTAAAGGAAAAGAGGTGCAAAATAGCAAGGGAAGTAAAACAACAATATTAAATTGTTAATGTGTCAGTATTTAGAATAAAATTCTGCCATTATAAAGCATTTTTTTTAAACTAACTGATGTTATTAGTAAAAGACATAATTACAAATTTGAATGCTTCAGTATGGGCGGCACAGTGACAGTGGTCACCACATTCACCTCTGAGCACTGGGGAATTAAAAAACATGAATTCAAAGTAAATTGAATACTGAAATTGCCCCATATTGTGTGTGTGTGTGTGTGTGTGTGTGTGTGTGTGTGTGTGTGTGTGTGTGTGTGTGTGTGTGTGTGTGTGTGTGTGTCCAGCAATAGAATGGGTTATATCTGCGCCTGAAACGTTCTCTCCTGAATGGGCATTGGGAAAAGGAAAATAAGTGGAAGAAAGTGGAAGAAGACGAATAAGCGGAAGATAATGAATAAAGGAATGTACATTAGTACATATTATATATTCTATTCAATGTATTTTTTTTATTCAAGTCTTAATTTAATTAAATAGGGTAAAACTGGGTCTGTGAGCCATAATTTTGTCTTTGTCCAATGTACCACATGCTATGGAAATGATAATAAAGTCTCCTTGAATGTTCTTGTAAGCAAAGAAAGTAAGCATTCTTTCTGTAGACTCTAAATGTAAACCTTTTCGCTTCGAAAGCATCCTTCCTCTCAGTTTAGAAGGTCTTTTTTGTTTGGTAAAGGTAGTAGGTGACTACTTCCACATAAACATGGACCAAAATATAATTTTTCTAACCCTTGGGAAGATCTTTGCCACCATTGTGCTTCAGGGCCCAGGACCTGCAGTTTGTTAGGCATTAATTTTCAGCTTACTGATAAAGTTAAAGTATATATTATTTTTTTTTTTTTTTTTGCTGTCTGCTAATGAAGAGCGATGCACAAAAGCTTTGGTTTTAAGAGTGTAGTAAATCAGAAGATCCAAGTCCCACTTTCAACTCTCACTTTCATCTCAAAGTATCTATTGGCTATCCTTAAAGTTGCTAAAAGTCAGTAAATGATGTCATCACCTAATTTGAATAATATCCATTTGCATGTTTAATGAATAAACATTGTGGGAGAGAAAAAAGTAAGTACAAAACACCCTACATTTGTTAGAACTACAAATAATCTCAGCTGTAAATAAATTAACTTTCATAGATTTTTTGCCTTTAACACTGCAAAGACGGACGGAAAGCTGACGAGAACTCTTGGGGTTTATAAGCCAGCTATTGATATGCAAATACTCACCACAGTCCATAAATGACAAATACAGGATGTTTTTCAGAAATACTTTAGCGGGACAGCATGATAACGCACCATGCAGCACCATCAATAAATCCAATATATGTAATAAAAACAGTTTGATATTTTTAGCTAACCACGTAGTTAAGTTCCTTGCAAATGAACTAAAACAGTGTTTGATGACTGAGGTGAAATCAAGTAGAAGCTGCAGCCCACAATTTTATAATTCATAAAGAAACAGAAACCTTTTGTAACAGGCTTTCTGCAATAAAACGTTGGTGTCTTTCACACATCAAATTGATGCACATTTTATTAGTAGTTATTCTGTTATGCAGTTATGAACCACAAGCTACCCCTCAGCCTCACAGTAACTTTCACATGCAAAACATTTCTTTTGTACATGCAGTCTGAACAAGCAAGCACATTATTTAATTAGCATAAAAGCATAATAATCATTATGCCGCTGTACATTTTATTTACCATTAATGTAAAAAAAAAACATACATAAAAGATAAATAGTCTAGTATAAAGTAGTAAATTCTATTATTTACAAAAATACAGAAACCTTTGGTAACAGGCTTTGTGCAATAAAACTATTCTCTTATGCAATTTCAAACCACAGGTGAACAGTTTTAAGCACCTATAATAGACTGGTAAAATGATGTATAGTAATAAAAATAGTAAAAATAAAAATAATCAAACTTATTCAATGCTGTTGGCATGTAAATGTAATCACTTTTATAAAGTTTAGTAATTAGCGTGCATTTTGCCACCTATAGAGCACTGTAGAAACATTTTGTGTGGCAGTACAGAAAATGTAAGAGTTAGCTGCATGAAAAAAAAAATGGAGATTTTTCTGCAGCGGTACAGTAAATATAAGATGTAGCTGCTTGTGAAAAAAAAATATATACTTATATATATTTCCAAAAAAATTGTTGTTAAATACTGAAATACTGCTTCTGCGCAACAGACACTGAGACGCTTCAAACAAGGGATGTGAGAGTCTTTGACTAGACACACTATGGCTTACTATTATAACAATCGGCACTAAGGGGCACACTGCAGGGGTCAGGGGGAAAAACACACACACACACACACACACACACACACACACACACACACACACACACACACACACACACACAAACACGTGCAGGACAATTTTTTTCCTTTTTAAATATAAGTTTTTATTTATATATATTTTTTTCAAGTCACTGAAAGTTCTGAAAAGTCGCTAAATATAGCAAAATGTTGCAAAATTGTCAACAAGAATGGCTCAGCTCTGCTTACAGCAGAACTTTCATCAGTAGCATTTTTGCCTTGTAGCAAATAACATGAGGGGGTATTATAATAATACTATTTTGTAAAAACAGAGAGGTGAAGATATGTTACAGTCAGAGTTCAGTGTAGAGTAATTCTGACTGCTCAGTCAGTGAGGGATACAGTAGACAGCGTTGAGGAGGAGAGTGCGAGTGCATCGCAAAAACACGTATATACAGTGCCTTGCAAAAGTATTCGGCCCCTTTAAACTTTTCAACCTTTTGCCACATTTTAGGCTTCAAACATGAAGATATGAAATCGTATTTTTTTGTTAAATATCAACAACAAGTGGGACACAATTGTGAAGTGGAACTGAATTTCTTGAATATTTGAAACTCTTTTTGGAAATAAAAAATTGAAAAGTTGGGCATGCAATATTATTCTCCACTTTTCTTTCAATGCAGCAAACTCATTCCAAAAGTTCAGTGAGGATCTCTAAATGATCCAATGTTGGCCTAAATGACTGCTGATGAGAAAAAGAATCCACCTGTGTGTAATTAAGTCTCTGTATAACTACACTTGCTCTGTGATAGTCTCAAAGTTCTGTTTAAAGCGCAGAGAGCATCGTGAAGACCAAGGAACACACCAGGAAGGTCCAAGATACTGTTGTGGGAAAGTTTAAAGCACAACTGTTGTGGAGAGGTTTAAAGCAGGACTTGGATTCATAAGTCTTCCCAAGCTTTAAAATCTCAAGGAGCACTGTACAAGTGATTTTATTGAAATAGAACGAATATAAAACCACTGCAAATCTACCAAGACCCGGCCCTCCCTCTAAACTAAATCAGTTGTACACTGCACAAATTTGGCCTTTATGGAAGAGTGGCAAGAAAAAAGCCATTTCTCAAAGAAATCCATAAAAAGTCTAGTTTAAAGTTTGCCACAAGCTACCTGGGAGAAGCCCCAAACATGTGGAAGAAGGTGATCTGGTCAGATGAAACCAAACTCAAAATTTTTGGCCACAATGCAAATCGTTATGTTTGGCGTAAAAAAACACTATCCCCACTGTCAAACATGGTGGTGGCAGCATCATGGTTTGGGCCTGCTTTTCTTTAGCAGGGAGAGGGTAGATGGGTAAAATTGATGGGAAGTTGGATGGAGCCAAATACAGGACCATTCTGGAAGAAAACCTGTTGGAGTCTGCAAAAGACCTGAGAATTGGACATGTTGGAGATTTATCTTACAACATGACAATGATCCAAAACACAAAGCAAAATCTACAATGGAATGGTTTACAAATAAATGTATCCAGGTGTTAGAATGGCCAAGTCAAAGTCCAGACCTGAATCCAATCTGTGGAAAGAGCTTAAAACTGCTGTTCACAAACGCTCTCCATCCAACCTCACTGAGCTCGAGCTGTTTTGAATGGAAAAATTGGCAAAAATTTCTCTCAATGTGCAAAACTGATAGAGCATGTCTATGTTTTTGTGTTAAATTAAAAGGAAAACTTTGATTAAAATATAAAATGCACAAAATTTGGTCATTGTGCTTCTTTTAAAAACAATAAATGGGTTTATAAAAACACAAAACATTCATATTTGAGTTTGTTTAAAATATGAGGCTACAGATACAAATAAATTAGCTACATTACGGAGTAAAAAGGGCCTGAATTTTTTTCCAGGCTTTGAAAAATTATTCTGATTCAGATTTTTTGGGGAGCCATGTCACAAGTGCTGACTGTTTAAAGAACCAAACTTTCCAATAAATTCAGTATGTTTAAAAATAATCCTTTATTGTTGAATTCATCTTTCTTCCAATTTCCAATCACTGCCACTTAGCATTAGAAGGATTAGCTTGTCCCTGGCAGAATATTTTTAATTAATGTGTTTTGTGAATACAAGGAAATGTTTGCACCATCGCATATAACAGAGTTATTGTGACATATTCATATTTTAAAAAGAAGGGCAACATTCATCGAGACTACAGTTTAACTTGGAGGCAGAAACGGATAAAGATCTTAAAGGTCAACTTACCCATATGGAAAATGTTATTTATGTATGTTTTTTCCTTTATGAATAGCAAACTTTCTTCTACTGAATGTCAGAATGCCATCTTGAAGGTCAAACCTTGTTTAAGGAAAGGATGAAAAATTCTCTAGGTACATCCTTTCAAATGCCTCGATTTCCCCAATAAACATTAACATCGGGCCCTAAATTTTTTTCCCCAATACAGATTTTTTTTAGGAAGAATTCTAAATAGAAATCTAAACTCTAAAAGATTATATGCATTACATAGGTATGGCATTTACAAGAGGCTGGGTCCTATCTAACATTTTACTCTTTCAACCATTAAAAGGTACAATTTCTTTACAGTCAATTATATCTAATAGAAAACATTTTCCCATGACTAATTCAGAAATTTAAAAGCTTTGGTTCATAATGAGCTATTTTTTTTATGTTATTTTACTACAGACAACTGTTATTTTAAGTTAATTAAAAGTTAAGAGCTCATTAAATTTGCTGGATGACAAGCACATAAATTGTTTAAAAAAATTGTTTATTTTTTTGTTATTTTCCACCCCTTAATTTCCTATACAATTTTAATAGGATACAGTTCTGAACTTTATGGAAGCATACAAACGTATTGTCTACTTCAAATATTTTTTCAATAATGCATGTTCTTGACAACAGCATACATTTTTCCTTTTAATTCTACTTCAATGGTACTTTCACAGACATGCAAAATCTGGGTATCTCCTCCTTGTTACACAATATGGTTTCAGGATGTATTTCTTGATTCTGTTGTGAAGTGTTTTAAGTAAGAATGTTTTTTCAAAGTACACCCAGGATCATTCATAAACAATCTTGCTTAAGGGCTTGTTGTTCACAAATATTCAACAGCAGGTTTTACTGTGGGTTTTTATGCACTGTACATAAACTGTATATGTTTTAAAATCATTTTGCAATCCTGCAAATCTATCTTTTACAAAGTTTGGCACAAAGAGTCCAAATATATTCTTTTCTTGCGTGCAAAGACTAAACCTTTGGCTTGCGTGCAAAGACTAAACCTTTGGCTTGCGTGCAAAGACTTAACCTTTGGCAAGTGTTCCTTTTATATTTAATGTTATTGAACTTATCTGTTAACAATTAGACAGCCAATTGTGTATATTTCCAGTACAGTATTAGTGTAATGTCTTTGTCATTTTTTCTGGTTTTAATTTTGATTAGTTCTTTGTTGTAAACCTTTGTTGTTTTTATTTCATTATATTTAACAAATAAAATTGGACAAATCACTGAAAACACCAAAGTTGTTTTTTTTTTTTCTAAATTCAAAATGTGTTTTTTTTTTTTTTTTTTTTGGTCAGCAGTCATTGCTTAATTTTATTTACCTGTGTTACCTGTCATGTGTCATCCCTTTATTTTTGTATACAATACCCTTCTTGTTTGTCAAGTTTGGTTATCGTCTTTAAGGTACAGAACGTATCTGTGCCTTGCCTTTTGTCCGTCAGTCCGTCCGTCCGTCCAACCAACCAACCAACCACCCACCCACCTACCCATTCGTCCACCCATCCAGACCCCCAACCACAAACACACCCATCCACCCACCCACCCATCCATCCATAGCTATAGCGAGCGTGCAAGTAGAGTAGATGGGATGATGGGGTGCATTTGACATCAATCTATATAGTGATTGACGTGTTGGTAGTGTGGTGGTAATGATGCAGGGCGCTTGGCGTGTCATCTCTATAGCGATGGCTGTAGCGATGTTCCTTATGTACACATTACTGACCAGGCTCTGGTGTGACAAGTGCATATTTTGTTCACTGTGGTTTAATACTTTAACACATCCTCTATAGTGCACATATTTATATATGCCATTCTTCATACACAATTTCTTTTGCAGTTTTTAAAAGTTGTTTTTGCTAAATTAAATTTATTGCGGGAAAACATTTTCCTTTCCTTTTCCTTTTGAAACAGTAATTCATGTTATTCTGCTTTTATTTGGCTTCAGTCGAACCTTTATTTTAAGTCTTATACAACAGTTATTTGCTGTTGTATTAAAAGCCTTTTCCAAAATATCACCAAAACACTTAACCCTGACTGATGTGCCACAAAAAATAGCCACTTTTCTTCCTGTCCACTTATCTTCAAGAAATGTGTAATGTATTTACCAAATAAGCCTTTGGTTTATAACTGTTAAACAAGTAAATGTGCCTTTTTTTATTGCACACAGAAGCCGCCGCACAAGACCGACACCCACGACAGACAAATAATAGTTTATAAAATGTATAAAAAAATAATAAAAATAATATTGGCACCTATAATACAAACTATACTTCAGATGACATGCTACTAACTTGAACTAAAGCTTAAACTAACAGTGGAACTGCAATATAAATTGCATTACTTTTTGCACATGCACTTTGTTTTGTATTGTGTAGCTCGTTGTTCTTTGTACCAGCTCGTCTGTGAAAATCATTGTTTTATTTTGATGTATACTGCACAGATATGCACACTAAAAATATAAAGCACCTATCTAAAGATGCTCGAGCTTTCCAGCTGGTCAAAATAAGCACCGCCAAAAGAGTGAGAGCTGATCTGCTCATGTGAGCTAGATATAGCAGAACTGAAGGCCCGTTAATCCACCTAAAGCCAGCAGTGGGTTAGCGTATTACTATATATCTGCTTTTTCTATCAGTGGGAGATGGCATGATGTAAGGCACTCTGTTGCAAGTGAATAACTACATGGCAACTGAAGGTGTTGCCCCACCCCCAGCTGCAGCAGAGGGGCAAAATTTTAAAATAATGCGCAAAAGAGGCAGCCAGTGCAGAACATGCAAACAAGACTGTGACCCAATCTTGCAAAACAGGAAAACACGCCATTTATGTGATTAATATCCATGTTCAGAAACCTGCACGATAATTGGCCTTAGGTGCATCCAAAGGTAGAGTGCATGAAAATTGAATTATGGCAGCTAAATACAGCTGCAATCTTCATAAGTAAAGATGAAAAACCTCTTTCCCCATCACGAACCACAAACAGTACACATAGTAATGGCCGTATATAAACGGAAATCTACAAACTGAACAGAAATTAAGTGCTGTACCCCTTTTTAAACAGGAAAAGTGCAATAAGTAATCGGAAAGGTTTGCTCACAATTGAAAACTGATAGTGTTAATTACTTTAAGATGAATGGTGGTTTAGTATACAGTGCCTTGCAAATGTATTCACCCCCATGGATTTTTACCTTACATTACAGGTCACATGCTTAGTGAAATGAAGGCAACCTATGTGCAATCTAGCTGTCACATAATTTGTCAGTATATGCACACCTTTTCTGAAAGGCCCCAAGGGCTGCAGCAACATTAAGCTAACCAAACAACACCATGAAGACCAAGGAGATTTTCAGGGACAAAGTTGTAGAGACGTATAAGTAAGGGTTGGGTTATAATAAAAATATTCAAATCATCTTACAATTATCTCTGCTATCATATCCTGGCAGCAATGCAAGGTTCATCAGTCTGTCAATTAAGACTGCCCACTTTACCATACCAGCTAAACCTAAAAAAGAAAATGTTATTATGCAGGCTTAGTTAAAGGCACCTGTTACACAGAATAACTACAAAATATTAGTCTTGCATATATTCTTTCAATACAAAATTGAGAAAATCTTACTATTTTTATTAACTCTGTATTTGTTATAAATGGGCATTCAAAACAGCCAATTTTGTCTGACTTTGTCAGTAAATAATAAGAAATCAGTTATTCAATCTCTTGTAAATGTCTTTAATCTGAAATTTAACACAAGACTTATTGAAAGAGCTTTGGTAAGTTTATCAGAAAGTAAATTAGAACTGCGCACACACGTGCAAGCAAAGAAATAATCATAACAAAAGTTTTTACTGTCGGCAAGCAAAGGCTGATTCTGAACTTTTACCCAAATAAATCATGGGGATTCTCAAAGAAAGAAATATGCTGCAGTGTTACATTAAGTCATTTTGCATATGCTTTTATTCAAAGTGACTTATAACCACTTTGATGGTTGGGGTCATGATTCAGGGTTATATTACAATGAGCAATGAGCAATGATCTTCATGGGCCTTGCTTAAGGGCATATATTAGCAGTTTTGGCGCTTAAACCGCCAAACTTTGATTGATAGCCCCACGCCCTAACCACTCATCTACCATGACAAGTGCAAAGTAACAATGCTCTCTAGGTTGGTCAGGTCTTTTCAAGTTGGGTTCTTCAGAAGCTAGCCAAAACCACTTCCTGAATTTTAGTGAACCAGTCCAGAAAACCTGTGAACTTCTGCATATGAATGAAGTTATACTATTATGTGAACAATTCAAATGATTCATATTTGCGTTAAAAAAAAATCATGAATAAAGGACTTAAAGAACTTTGCTAGTGTTTGTGGGATGGTATGCATTGATACAGTTTTTCAGTGTGACACAATAAAAATTCTTGAAAATAAGGCTTCAGAAAAGTATCTGTTCTGTGGATTTTGTATAACGTATGAATTATATTATTATTATTTTTTTTCCAAACACAAAGTCTGTGTTTTCAGAAAGTCATGCTCTAACTTCTGGCCCAGCCTGGTTTACTTATTTGTCCAGACACATTGCATATCATCCCTTTATGTTGCCTTCCCACCACACAGCATAAAAGAGAATGCTAGCAACTATAGAATAATAATTATTTAAAAAAAATAGCTTCCTACAGTCCCACAGTCTACACAGAAAACAAAGCAGACTCTGTTCCTTCTTGTATAGAGCATCAGTGTTTGTCGCCTAGATCAGGCTGTCATTTTAATATGGTTTAAGTATTTATAGTTCCCGATCACCTTCACATCTACCCCATAAATGAAGAACAAGTGTAGGGGTGGGCGTAAGTCCACTATACTGTTGTTGGTCTCAGATGAGTTGGCCCCATGCTATGACCTCATAAACCCGTCTCTTTACCCCTCGTTCTGTGTGGTGCTCCAGTGTTCAATCCCTTATCCTAACATGCTGTGTTCTGTGACTGAGGTAGTCTATTAACCAGATCACTAAATAAGGCTAACTATGCATTGTGTCCAGGTTGTCATGAAGCCAGAAGGACTAGAATTGGGAAATCAAAAAAAAAAAATCTCACATCCCAAACTCTACTGAGGTAGGTCATGGGTAGTACTTTTTCCACACAAAAAGCAAACAAAAAAGGGCCCTGTGTAAACTCTACTTGGGGACTGAAAAGAGGAGAGAGACAATGTAATAAAATGTGAAGTCAATGCAACTGGCCTCATGTCATTGACTTCACTGGGGTGAGATCTCTTAAAAGCAGAAACCATACAAAAGGGTTTTCATTCTATCCAATGCTTGTTACCTCAACGTCAATACCCAGTACCCAAAACTGCTATGATGGACCCCCCCGCCCCCCTTCACTAGTGATTCAACATTGTGAACACATCTGCTAGGTACAATGTCTTTTGTTTTCTTTCATTTATTTCATGTAGGGTGCGTACACTCTTTGAGCTAAACAAACTCTTTGTGCAGTAGGAAAACTGTGTGCCTTCTACTGTATGTTTTTGTTTGTTGGGGTAACTTGTACATGTGCACATGGTCTTAAAAAAATTATATAGATCTTTCTTACATTCATTTAATGATGCTAAAATAGTTTTATGTAAAATTAATATCTCTTGTGGTTCTGTCTCACATTGTTGGTTCTGACATGCCCATATATGATTACCAGCGGGCAATGAGGCAAAACATCTTGAACCTGAAACAGACTTTAGTCAGGCCACTGTATAAAGGGTTTTTTAATGCAGGCTTTTCTAACAAGTAATGTTTTAAGAGAGGCATCCATGTTTGTACTTGTGTATTTAGAGCGGTAAGTTGTGACTCTTTTTTTGACAAGACTCTTCTCCTAAGATGCTCAGAAATTTCATTTGTTCCAAAGAACACTTCCATATACAAAATTTGTAAAACTCATACTTTATTATAATTAACTCATAATTAACTTGATTTGGCTCCATTTTAGTTAATTGACTGTTGTGTTTGCATTGGTTCTCATTCCGTCACGTGTCAGGGACTTTTTGTTTATATACTCTCGGTTTCCGTTTAGTCCCTGACCTGGATTGACTATTTTTACGTTCGTGCTACGTGTTTAGGTTGTACTGCTGCTTTTTGCCTCTCTTGCGAATGAGCGCAATTTATTACTCTCACCTGGCAACCTGCTCCTTCCAGCTCGCCGTGGCGAGCTTGCCGTTTGGCTTCCGTCATTACAGTCGTTACAGTCGATACAGAATCCAGGTCGAACTAAATTGTGGAGCCAGTTTTGCCAGGTGAGTGGCCTTTTTCTTTTGTTCCCCCTGCGCGTTCGTTTGGTGGGGTTTTAAATGGCAGCCCCATGGTGGTGAAGCGAGGAAGTGATGGATCGCTCTGGCGAGCACTCGCTGGATTTAGAAATATATTTTAAAGATGAATTTGAGTCCTACCTGAGCGGTCACATCCTCCCTCGCTTCACCCTCCTAAATTCGCCCGGCTTGATGCCCGACTTCAGCCGGTGCGCCATTAAACGGCCGTCTCCCCCCCGTCACACCTAAAAGTAGGTCCCGGCGCAGCAGGGCTCGGCTCGTAGGAAGCAAGCACCACACAGTGAGCCCGTAGAGCGGGGTTACGCTCCAGGTATCCGCTGTGGGGCCCCCTCAGTTTGGCGTCAACCCTATGGACTCCTCGGACCGATTGTGCCATCTGACTTGGTGAGTGAATCGATTCGCTGTCACAGGTCGGTTCACGAACCAGAGTCAGATTGCACGATCGGTCCGAGGAGTCCATAGGGGTGACGCCAAACTGAGGGGGCCCACAGTGGATACCTGGAGCGTAACCTCGAGCCGGGCGAATTTAGGAGGGTGAAGCAAGGGAGGGAGGATGTGACCGCTTAGGTAGGACTCAACTTCGTCTTCAAAATAAATTCGGACGAACAAGTCGGTTCAGGAGTCATTTGGTTCCCGTGCCATTGCGCGCACGCCAGATTCCCGTGTTGCCGCGGCGTGCACACCAAATTCTTGCTGGTCCCTACACACTGTCCCACCGTTCATGTGTGTCAACCCCATGTTTTGTGTTGTCCACGTGTGGTGAGTCAGTGTGTTCTCTCCTGTCTGCTCCCTGTCTGTGTGGTGTCCCACCTTTACACTGTCCCCTTCATCACCTCTGTTGTTCTAGGTTTTCTTTGTGTTTGTGTTTGGCT
Source organism: Xyliphius kryptos (assembly GCA_025769995.1). Taxonomy (NCBI): domain Eukaryota; kingdom Metazoa; phylum Chordata; class Actinopteri; order Siluriformes; family Aspredinidae; genus Xyliphius; species Xyliphius kryptos. Next base: position 5,307 of record JAOUQT010104622.1, on the reverse strand, counting down.
GCTCGCGACCCCGTTTTACACGGTTCTGATCGTGACCCTGTTTTACACGGTTATGATCGCGACCCCGTTTCACACGGTTCTCACCAGCTCAAAGTACCTCAGTGACCGCCCCAGGGGCGGGGAATTTAATGCCGCCCTCGACCGCTTATGAAGTGGAGAACTCTGTGTCGCTCTCCTCCTCGACCGCCCGAGGGGCGGGGAATTCAATGCCGCCCTCGACCACCCGTAAAGCAAAGAACTTTGTGCCGCCCGCCTCGTTGTCCACCCGAGGGGCAAAGAACTTTGTGCCGTCTGCCTCGGCGCCCACCCGAGGGACGGAGAACCCGAGGTCGCCCTCCGCGGCACCCGCTGAAGAGGAGGGGATCTGCTCTCCTCCGCCTCCTGCCCGCCTCCCCCCCCCCCCCCTGCGTTGGACCCTTTTTAAAAGAGGGGGGCGATATGTAAGAAGCGCTCGGCGCTTCTTCCCTTTACGTATGTTCTTTTCAGTTAATTAACTCGTTTTGGCTCAACTTTATTTAATTAACTGTTGTGTTTGCATTGGTTTTCATCCCGTCACGTGTCAGGGTCTTTTTATTTATATACTCTTGGTTTCCGTTTTGTCCCTGACCTGGATTGACTATTTTTTACGTTTGTGCTGCGTGTTTTGGTTGTACTGCTGCTTTTTGCCTCTCTTGCAAATAAACGCCATTTATTTCCCTCACTTGGCAACCTGCTCCTCAGAGGACCCTGCAATATTTTATTGGAGAGAAGGCTGGAGAAGCATTGAGCGACATTGCATTTCTGTATACTTTATTAGTTTAACAGGCCTAATTATAAAGGTTGGCACAGTTTACCCGTAAAAAAAAACATTCCATGTGGCAACAACGCACTGCTTTCAATAACTACCTTTCACTTTCCTACATATTTGTTTTATATCGTCATCAACACCACACTAGGGTCCCTTCTACTTCCCTACGTTGATTAAGTTCTCCACCGTAGCACAGGTAATCCGCTAGTATTTAATATTCATGTTTCATTCACTTAATTTAGTTTAATTTATTCACTCATTTATTCATTCATTATCTTCTGCTTAATCCTCTACTAGGGTCGCAGTGGATGTTCCCAATGCCCATCCAGGGGAGAACGTTTTGAGTGCTGGGCAAATACACCCAGGACAGGGCGTCAATCTATAGCTGGGCACATTTCTTTCTCTTTATATCCTTATAAAACATTTTTACAAATCTGATAAGGACATTAGTGGGACCACACTGCTTTTAAACCAAGGGGATTCAAATCACCATTTCAGTGTGTGGTTCAGGCTGATGATTTTCCATAGCTTCCAGCTCTGTTCATGCCAGGCCGAAGAAGAGTCTCATCAGACATTTAGACACAAACATGCCTCTTGTCCAACTCTTGATCAACTCTTGTCCATTGGCTTAATTTGCTCTTTTTTTTCCCGGAGCAGACCTCCGATTTGGCACAGAACAGGTCGGGATGTGCCATCTAATTTTAGGAAAAGACCGCTCAGGGTAACACCTATCTCTCAGACACATTTACATTGCATTCTCACATTCTAAAATAAAAATCCAGACTTTATTAAGTTAGGGTGTAATGCTGGCTGCCATGTGGTAGTGTTAAAGCAGTGTTAAATGATGTCTGTCATCATAGTACACTTTATTAACAAGTGAGGTAATTTACAGGTTTCAAGTTGTGAAGAACACTGCGTACAGTTAAAAGTTTAGTAGGTTTTTCATACTTTCAAGCAAACATTGTAAATACTGTTACCTTACATGAAAATGTATTTTCTTTTATTTTTGCTTTGGGTAGAAAGATTTTCTAGCAATTTAAAATTACTGACTGATTTTTGGAGAAAAATCCCCGGTCAAGTTTAACCTTACCTCACAGAAACAATCAAGTACATGCTCAGTTAGCTACATTCTTAAGATGAATAATGGCAAAGCCAGCTTGTCTGTGACAAGATCATCCGACCTTCCATTTGCAACATGGTATGTGTCTTATCTGCACTGATCTAGTAAACCCTTTTTATAGAGATAAAATGGGAGCAGATCTACAATTCTCTGGGCACTTTTACTTTCTTTCTTTCCATATACACTCACAAAAAGATGCGCGCGCACACACACACACAAACACAAACACACACACTTAAAAATTTTCTTATTTGGCAAGAAAACTTTCTTCAATTTTGTCTGCATTAAAGTTTTCGGGAAGTAAAGCAAGCACATTTAGCAAGATTCCTTACAGCATTAGCTTCATATTAGCTGTCCCATGTCTTCCCCTTCACTCAAACCGCACGCGCATCACCATATGCCAAGCATCTCTTATCTTACCCTCCATTCAAACCGTGCGCCTTTCACTGTACATCAAGCACCGCACGTCTTACCCTTCACTTAACCTGTGCGCCCATCATTGTACGCCAAGCGGCGTGCGCCTTCACCTCCACTTCAACTGTTCTTTAATTGCAAAACGTCATGCGCCTTACATCATTCACAACACTCTATCCATGCGCCAATCCCTAGATGCGAAGCATTTAAGCAAAATTCATTCTTATAATATTTACACATCAAATAAGTAATCAAAGTGAAAATTAAGTTGATAAAATGTGCCAATTTAATATGACGTCGGTCCACAATTTGCCAAATTTGTGTCAGCTATTTGGAGAAGGTTGTCTAGAGGGTTTAGAAGTGTGTTAATGGGAATTTTTGACCATACTTCCAGAAGCACATTCGTAAGGTCACACACTGATGACTGGCTGTCTCTGATGACCAAAGATTTTCTGTCGGGGTAAGGTCAGGACTCTGTGCAAGCCAGTCATGTTCATCCACACCAGACTCCATGTCCTTATGGACCTTGCTTTGTGCACTGGTGCACATTCATGTTGGAAGAAGAAATAGCCAGCTGCAAACTGTTCCCACAAAGTTGGAGCATGGAATTGTTCAAAATGTTTTGGTACACTGAAGCATTCAGTTCATTTCACTGGAACTAAGGGACCAAGGCAAGCTCCTGAAAAACACCACCACAACATAATATCAAACTTTATACTTGGCACAATGCAGTCAGAAAAAGTACTGCACAATTTGTTGCTCTACAAAATATGTCTCCACCGCTCTAGAGTCCATGCTTTACACCACTCCACCTGACGCTTTGCAGTGCAGTTGGTAATAAATGGCTTGGCTGCAGCTGCTCGACCATGGACACCTAACTGGATTTGTTGCACAGGTGGAATCCTATTAATTTTCTACGCTGGAATTTACAAAGCTCCTGAGAGTGACCAATTCTTTCACAAATGTGGCCATGGAAGTGATTGAAACACCTGATAATTTGTATAGGTGAGCAAATACTTTTGGCAATTTATCTATCCAGCTATCTATAGGAAACAGCAAACCTAAAGAAATTCATGCAGAAATGGGAAAAACATGGAAACCAAATGTTTTTTTTTTTTTTTTTTCTTGGTTGAATTTTCAAATGGATAATGCACAATTATTTTCAGGATAAGAAGGTGAGCAGTAGAATCACTTAAAAGAAACTAAATCAAAACTTGCTCCCATATAGTAATTCAGCAAGTAATCATAACATTATTTGATATTTGTTACTTACTTGATATAGGTTACCTTTAACACAATTCTAAGATTGGCTCATGGGGCCATGTCAGCATTTGTCATTTAAACCCTGCCTTGATTTCTGTGACAGCACACCAAATCAGTATGTCAAGCTTACAAGTTCTTAAAGAAAACACAAGGTAACCAACCTTCCTTGTAATAGTTGCAAGCTCAAGTTAACACCACCTTATTTTATTTTTATGCTCTACTTACACGCCTTTTGATTTAACAAACAAGGTCAATGTGCATGAAAAGCGGAGCCAGCATGTTACCAGAGAGTGTAGAGACACTTCGACCAGATGGAGAATCTCCCCTCGGCACTTAGCTGTCTGTCCGCGTGAAGGACAGGTATAATGAGAGAGCGAGCTATGCTATGTAGAAGGTAAGCTGTGAGAAAGGAAGAAAAAGAATGAATGGAATGTATTACATTTGACATCCTGTCAGATGAAAAGTCCATCGGGAACTTGTTGACATGCAACCCAAGATGGAGTTAAGGATAAAGAACCTCAGGGGAATGGCAGCCTTTTAGATAACACTTTAAGTCAGCTTGGAAACAGAATGTAAATTGAGTAAGTAAATTGATCTTATTAAGATTTCTTAAAAAAAGAAAAATTGCCAAAAAACACTTTCTATGAATCCGATATTCATAATGCGTTATAAGTCCAATTTATAAAGCTCTATAAAGTATTCATAATACTTTATAACATTTATTATGAGCCTTTCTTAATTTATGTAGATGTTAATGATCATAGACATAAATTGTTATAACAATTTGAAATAAGGCTTTATAACACAAGTGACATAATGCAATTATGCATGACACTTTACTTAATGTCTAGAGCATTTATTATTATATTGAGAGTGGTAGCTCCCAAAGGTTGTGCCCAGTGGTTAGGGCATTGGACAATCAATCAGAAGGGTGTGTGTTCAAATCCCAGGTCCACTGAAGTTATTAAATCGTTTACCTTACTTTGAAATCTATTCAAGTCAAAAACAAGGTTTTGTACACATATTTAAGATTTTTTGAATTATAAAAAAGTATATAAAAGTAGTAATTAGTATGCATGTTTAAAGGACAGTTTTATTGCTTAAATGTTAAACTTTGATGTCTCAGATGACTTATCTAAAATTCAACGAGACAACGATGGAACTTACATGAATACAAATTATGAGTTCATATTGCAAGTGTACCAACATGGTGGTTGAGGTCGGACCAACTACCTTACACAAATCTGAGCAGAATGGAAGACTATTAGGTTTACTACTAAAAGTAAGTACTAGATGTGTGAGAGTACTTAATTTTTTTGTGTCCGGAAACCCATTTAGGCAGCAGTAGATTTATGCTAAAGTCTCCGCTGACTTTCCATTTGATCTCATTGTTTTCTAATAAAAAATACAGATAAATTAATAAGGTCCATATAATGATTTTCTATTTCTATGAGTACATTCACAGTTTTTTACACTAAAAACACTTCCATCCAGTCTAGGGTGGAAGCTTTGAACTTACGTGGCACGATGCATTGTTAAAGTAACATCTAAAGTACCACTGTTCCCCAAAACTGTTGTACTTTGTATCACGGCAGTTCAAACCATGTTGCTTTGAGTCTATTTAGTTCACGGCTCTCACAGATGTTCACAGATAGTTTAATATAATTTAAATCACATAAATATTATTTATGATCATATTGTTATCTTAAAAAAACAACCAAAT
>JAOUQT010104427.1:0-19595 GCA_025769995.1 Xyliphius kryptos | reverse complement strand
CTTCTTTCCACAGCTGGCATTGATGTGCCATCCTGAATAAGCTGCACTACCTGAGCAACTTGTGTGGGTTGTACACAAGCTTAAGTTCACACAAGTGTGAGTTACATTGTGTTGTTTAAGTGTTCCCTTTAATTTTTGAGCAGTATATATACACAATTCTTCACCTGGGTCAAAGATGATATGATCAACTAGTGGCTTATCACTGAGACACCAGGAGGTCTTTCCCTCCCGAGACCCCTGTCCGCTAGACAGCTCCACTCCCCAGGAGGATGGTTGTTCTCTAAAATGCACAATAGATTGAAAAAATGTTTACTTTAATAATTGATAGATTTAATTCGCATGTGAAGACGTCTTACGTTTGGTAGAAATGGCTGAGGTAAGTCGGTTTGATCTGCATCTCAAATACATGTTCTTCATCGTAAGGTGCTGTTTTATAGTACTGCAAACATGACCTTATATGGTTTAACAAAATGAAGAGTAAATACTAAAAAAAGAACCAGTGAAGCAGAAACCATCATGATGAACTGAATGCACGACTGACTGAGTGAAGAAGAAAACACGCTCATGAGGCAGACTGAGAAAGCTGCTGCAGGTGCCCAGGATCTCCAGCAGGTGGTGCAGTTTCTTCAGTCTGGTCACCTGTTCCTGCAGATCCACATCGCTGCTCAGGTAATAACTCTGAAAACGTTATAAGAGCAGTGTTATTAGTGTTCACTGTGTATTACCGAAGAATCTACAATATATATAATATAGTTTGTTCTCACCAGGTAATTCAGAGTTGTCAGTTCCTTCCCTGCCACAAAAAAGTAAAAATCTAAGTCAAATATTGTTTCATATTATAAACATTTACATTTAATAATTTAGTACACGCTTTTATCCAAAGCCAAGTTTCAAATATCCGAACTTGGTTGGGGTCAAAACACAGGGTTGAAACAGGACCCTGGAGCAATTAGGGTTAAGGATCTTGCTCAAAGACCCACATTGGTAACTTCAGTGGACCTGGGATTTGAACCCTCAACCTTCTGATTGATAGTCCAACATGACTGCCGAGCTACCACTTACTAAAATTTATATCTGAAGGTTGCTTTTTAAACTGTGTTATTTTAAATAGCATGGAGTGTGTAATTCATTCTGTTTGAGGATGAAAGCAGTGTTGTTGTTCACAGGCAGTATAAGCCGAAGTGTTTAGAATCTGACCCCGGGCCGTGATTGGCCCGCGGCTCGGACTTTGGACATGCCTGTTTTAGAGGCTTTTATTTCTGCAAAAGGAGGATCTTCTACATAATGATGTAATTTTTCTGTTAGGGTCCCCAAATTCATGCACCTGCCTAATTTAGTTTGAATGATTATTGCTCACTTTCTGTAAAACTTCTTAAATATTACTGTGTTCATCTGCTATATGATATTTATTCATTCTCTTACGCTTAATCCTCTATGAGGGTCACGGGAGGCTTCCCTATGCCCATCCAGGGGAGAACCTCTCGGGCGCTGGGTATATATATCCAGGACAGGGCGCCAATCTATCACCAGACACACACTTACACTTTATGGGTCAATTTAGAGAATTCAATTTACTTTGAATCCATGTTTTTGTACTGTGGGAGAAAACAGGAGAACCCGGAGGAAACCCTAGTGGACTTGGAGAACGTCCACTCAGATTGGGATTCGAACCGGGAACCAAATTGCTCATCCGAAAAATCAATGATTTATTAAAAAAAAAAACATGAAAATGATCAGGGGTGCCCAAAGTTTTGCATGCCATTGTAGGTTCTATTAAGCAGCATTATTACCAACAAGGTAATTGATGTAGTCTTTCCTCAGCTTGTCCAGGCCGAGTTCCAGCAGCATGATGGCAGGAGTGAGGCCAGTCAGAGGCACTGCGTCCACCTGCTGCTGGTACGACTGAACAATCAGCTTACTTAGAGTGCTGCTGCTGTCCTGGTGGACCTGTGCACAGGTACACAACCTGGTTAGTAACAGAACACAATCATCTAATGGGATTGCATATTAATCAGGTTTTAAATTAATTAAAATATTAAACATACATGACTAAATAAGTAAATACAGACGTACAGTTACATCATCAATATTTAAAATGAATGCATAAAAATGTCAAATGTAAGGTAAACATAATGTAAAAATATAAATGTATAAGGTACAAACCCAAGGTTTAATCTGGCCAAATCGCACGGCTTTGATTACTAGTTTTAGAGAATCTGTGATGTCTTGATATGAAGTCACACCTACCAGAGCAAAAAACAAAGAATATTTGAGGAATTACAGTTAATTGCAGTACGACAGATTCATGTTGTAAAACCATTTGGTTTGTTTTGGTCCCCTTAGACCATTAGAGAACCCGTGCGCCAATCGCTATACGCCAGGTGCTCCGTGGCATCACCTTTACTCTACCCACGTGCCAATCACTATACGGCAGGCGTCATCCCCTTCACTCTACCCCGGCGCCAATCGCCCCGCATCATCACCTTCACTGTACCCACGTGCCAATCACTAAGCGCCCCGCGTCATCCCCTTCACTCTACCCACGCACCAATCGCTATACGCCAAGCATCATCCCCTTCACTCTACCCGCGCGCGAATTGCTCTATGCCAAGCGCATCACAGCATCCCCTTCACTTTACCAGCTTGCCAGTCGCTATATGCCAAGCACCCCACATCATCCCCTTCACTCTACCAGCATGCCAGTCGCTATTCGCCAAGCACCCCACATCATCCCCTTCACTCTACCAGCATGCCAGTCGCTATACGCCAAGCGGCCCGCGTCATCCCCTTCACTCTTCCCGCGCACCAACTGCTCAATGCCAAGCAGTAATTCCCATCAACTACCCACGCAAGTCAAAACCCACCACTCTAACTGCACACAAATTGCTATAGAGATGGCACACGACAAGTACCCTTTTATATATATATATATATATATATATATAAATAATTTACAGAACTAATTTTGTGAATAAGAAATGTATGCAAATGTCATTCGTGATTAAGCCCATGCGTCCACAAATGCCAAACCCATTACTTAATAAACCATTTCATTAAAGATTATTAAAATATGTCACTCACTCCTCCGCATTTTGTCCCACAGCTGCTCAGTGAAGTCCAGGTCACCTCTCTCTAACAGCATGGAACTAAACACTCCCACCGTGTCAGATTTGGATTTCTGCATTAAGATACACAATCAGATCACAGTGGATAAAACTAAATAACATCGTACCTTTAAGGCGACGTTACATTACCTCAGCTTTTAAATTTTGAATGGTGACTGCATTTGCAATGTTCTTCAGGTCTGGGGAAAAAAAAGAAAAATATTTTTGAGTGTGTCCATTCTGATCTAAAAAGTGTGACTTAGAATTTGCAAACTTAATAAACTTAGTGTATGGGGCTTAGTGGTTAGCATGTCCGACTCTCAGCGCTGGGGGTTCCAGGTTCGAATTCCGATCTGGGTGGAGTTTCCATGTCCTCCCCGTGTCCGTGTGGGTTTTCTTCTGGGTTTTACGGTTTTCTCCCACAGTCCAAAAACATGGATTCCAGGAAAATTGACTGCTCTAAATTGCCCTGTATAGTGTGTGTGTGTGTGTTTGTGTGGGTGTGGGTAGATGTGTGAGTGAGTGTCCCCCCAAAGATGGATTGGTGCCCTGTCCTGGGTGTATCTTCCCAGCGCCTGAGATTCTTCCTGGATGGACATTTGGAACCCCACCGCGACCCTAGTAGAGGGTTATTGTTATTGTTATATTTAAGAAATCAATCTGACTGCAGTCTTGCCATGTGGGATTTATTATTGTTACATTAATGTGTTTAATGTGTTATTTATATTGTGTATTACAGTTACACAATTAATATGTCAATTTGTTTCTAATAAAACTGTACTCTTTAAATCTCTGCTTTGCTTATAAAGTAAAACAACTCCCAAGTTTTTAGAAAACACCAAAACCTGCAGTTTAACTTTTAAAAGTGTTATTTTATGAATTGTTCTCTACTCAAATGAGATTACCTTCAATAAGTGATCTGGTTAATTCTACAGCAGATTTTGCTTCCAGCGGTTCCAACCACTCTATCTCCCCCGTCCTTAAACCTTCAGCCAGGGTCTGAAAAATAAAAAAGCCACTCACATTTGCCCCTTTTAACATCAGATTGAAAGGCTGTTCACATAATTTTCTGAATAAGACCTATCCCATTGGCAAAGTAGCTGGTGTCAGTATAAATAAAGCATTTCGTAGCCTTGTGGTGAAGGACAGCCTTGCGACCTGAAGGTCCTGGGTTCAATTCCCGGTTCTAATATGTCTGAAGTGTGCTTGGGCAAGGCACCTAACCCCAATTGCTGCCCACCATTGTGTGTATACAGTATGTGTGTGTGGTAGCTAAGTAGTTAGAGTGTTGGGCTATCAATCTGAAGGTTGTGTGTTTAAATCCCAGGTCCACTGAATTAACCAATATGGGTCCTTGAGCAAGACCCTTAATCCTCATTGCATCAGGGGTGCTGTATCTACCCCGTGTTCTGACCATAAAAAATGATATTCCCAAGTCACTTTGGACAGAGATAGGTTGGTGCCATGTTCTGGGTGTATCTGCCCAGCACCCGAGATGTTCTCCCCTCGATGGGCATGTTCCCCCCTTCAACCCTCATAGAGGATTAAGCGAAAGATAATGAATGGATGAATCAAAATATCCAAATAAGCTTCATTACAAATATGCAAACCCTGTTTTGTTATGTTTCACCCCAAATTTAAAAACTATTAAGGACATAGATTTTGAAACAGCATTGTTATGACTGGCTGTTTTTGCAATTAAATGGAGTACAGATCATGTGACCAGTTATAATACCCATGCAGAGCATTGTAGACTTATTTAATTACAACATACCAGAAGAAATTCCAGCTCTCTGTAAGTCTGATACATTGAGCTCCTGAGGTCTCCGACGTTCACTTTTATATGCTGTGAAAAATAATATCAATAAAACAAACTACTGAACATTACTGAAACAAAACTAGTAACCTTTAACTGTTTGGCATATTAAAAGTATTTAGTTTTACCAGTGTGGCCGCAGATGACAGTGGCGGAATCTCTAGGATTTTTTCTACGTTGTTCCATTTTAAAGTGGCAGTCACGCTGCTCTGAGAGTCAATAATTAAACTCTCTTCCTTCATAGAGCAGTACAGGTTGTATTCAGACCAGCCTTTTGTAACCACCTACATTTTACAACATAAACAAAACACATTTAAGTGAATAACAGTAACGTTATGCACAATTAATAGTATTGGTTTACTTTAAATCTTTTCAATAAAAGATGCATTCGAGCCACCATGAAACTAAATAATGGGTTGAGGCTGTGCACTGTTTAGAATTTTTATTACATTTACATTAAATCATTCTACGGTTTCCTCCCACAGTCCAAAAACATGTATTCCAGGTAAATTAAATGCTCAGAATTGCCCCGTATTGTGTGAGTGACTGTGCCCAGCAATGGATTGGCACCCTGTCCTGGATGTATCTGCCCAGCGCCAAGATGTTCTCCCCAGGATGGGCATGCGGAACCCCACCGTGACCCTAATGGATGGATGGATGGATGGATGATTTAGCACCATTTAACGATTATTAGTGGAGGCCAGGCAATAAAAGATCAAAACGCAGCTGCATGCACGACATCTAACAAACTTCACGCAGCAAAGCTGGAGAAGTCGGGTCAGTTTTAAGCTCCGTTTTGTCCGTAACGATATATTTAACCACAGATGCCCAAACTTTTGCACATCTTTATGAATAGGAAGTAGAAAAAAAACATAGTGTTACTGCTGATGAGTGGTGTCTTCTGTGATGTTCTTGTTTAAGTTGATCCATTGTGATAAAGGAAGCCTCATCAGTTGTTGCACCTGTTACATATAAGAATTACGGTCCGAAAAAAAAATAATACAGAACAAACAATCGCTGCGGTCATGTTGTGCTGTAGCATGTTTTTCTTGCTATACCTTTGCAGGTAACAGTATACAGTTTGACAGCTGTGGCCTTTTTTCCACTGTAGATAGTCTCTGCACCCAGCCAGGACGTATCAGCCGGGTCCTTCATGTCACACCGGACCCACAGAGGGGGCAGGGAATGGGCATTGACCTGAGGCATGTTGGGGTTCTGCGACATGGTGTACCATGACAACAGCTGCCTTTAGGAACAGAATACAAATAGGACTCAATTGACCAAAGCATGTCAGAGTAACAACTGTCTAAATTATGCTAACTAGCCGACTCGCAGCATGGCCGCGTAATTGAGTTCTTCCCCAGTAAAACGTTGCGCGCGCCTATTTCTGCCTCGCCAACATAAACTCCCGAAGTATTCATGTAGACAGTGTATTGTTGAGAAGACTGTATAACAAGGCTTCCATGACTGAAGGCATCCCAATGTTGGCAAACGAAGGTTACAGTCACGTCGTGAAGTTCGAGTAAGTAGGTAGGTTGGCTAATATTACATCTTTACTTACCTTGCTTTGCTAACACTGAGAGCAAGAGGCTCAATGTGACGTTCTTGAAGCTTAACAGATGCCTTTTCGATCAAACTAATATCTTCTCCATCTTCTGTTTCCTCAGGTTTATCGATTAAAGGAGGCTAAATTAAGAGTATTACAGAAGTAAGAGACCATCATGATCATAGCTTTTTAATAATGGTAATAAGCAAACCATCAACTTTCATGTTCAAAAGAATTACACATAACATAGCGGCATAACTTGAATGGATAACTTCTGGTTACCAGTCAGTTACAGAATAGACTTTAAGGTGCTGTTTTTGGTCTAGAAATGTCTTAATGGTGTAGAACCAGTGTATTTATCAGATCTGCTACAGAGATATGAGCCGAAGAAAAGTCTCAGATCTTTAGGAACTGGTCTATTAGTCCCACCCCAGGTGAGAACTAATGGAATCAGCTGAATGAGAACATTAGAAGAGCCTTAACTTCAGAGGCTTTTAAATCCAGACTGAAAACATTCCTTTTTGAGCATGTTCGCCTCTCAGCGCTGGGGATTCCCGGTTCGAATCCCAATATGGGTGGAGTTTCCATGTTCTCCCCGTGTCCGCGTGGGTTTTTTACGGGTTCTCCGCTTTCCTTCAAAAACATGGATTCAAGGTAAATTGAATACTATAAATTGCCCTGTATAGTTTGTGTGTGTGGATGTGTGTGCCCAGCGATGGATTGGCGCCCTGTCCTGGGTGTATTTGCCCAGCGCCCAAGATGTTCTCCCCTGGATGGGCATGGGGAACCCCCTAGCGACCCTAATAGAGGAATAAGCGGAAGATAATGGATGAATGGATTTTTCTTTCCCTTAATGCACTATTTTTATTATTTTAATGGCTTTTACTACTTTTTAACTACTCTGTAAAGCACTTTGAATTGCTTCTTTATGAAAGGTGCTCTAAAAATTAACTTGCCTTGCCTTAATAATAATAATAAATTGTGTTCCAAGTTGACATACCATTTCCTCGCAGATGAAGACAGACTGGATTCCAGTAATCATGCTGAGAAAGGGATCATCACTGAGCTTGATCACTTTAATTTTCTCCTGAAAATCCATTAAATACATCATGCAACTGCTCAGTTAAAAACATCTACTCTTGTATATATGTTTGGACTTCTTTACTGATCAGGAAGATTAGCTGGTTATATTTGAGTTTCAACATTACCTGATAAACCCAAGAGTCTTTCTTCTCATCCTGACATGTCCTATAAAAAGGGCATATACAGACAATGAATATTTGTATAGCAGAATATAATATTTTATGTTCAAGCTTACTTAAAGTTATTGTTAGTATATATTACAAGACCTAAGCAATGACCGTCTGCGGTGCCGCTGACCTTTAACAATTACAGACTGTAGGCAAGGCAAATTTAATGATATAGCATCTTTCATCCTTGATGGTAATACAAAACACTTTAGATTATTTTTTTTTAAAAGCATTAAGATATTAAAGGCACAAATTAAGAACAAAAACTATCCCATTAAATTAAAAGAAAAATATAGTTTAAGGAAGGTTAAATTGAATTGCTAAAAATGTAGTAAAGCAGTAGTTTCATTTAAACAACTCAGTGACACTGATGGGATAGGTACTAGTGCTCTGTGGTGGCACTAGTGGGGTCGTGACCTTTAGGACAAAGTAAAGGGGATTAACACATTATGTACTGTAGTCCACAAACCGCTGGACCACAATCTGAAACGTAGAACAACAAAGTCCATCATTACTGCCCAGGCGTTGTAGGGAGGTCATACAGGCACGTGGAGGACACACACACTACTAAGCCTCGTTTGAACTTGTCTTGAGGTTTCCACTAAAGTTGTATCAGCCTGTCATTTGATTTTGGGTAATTCTGAATCCAGGCCTCCATGGGATAATAATTTTGATTTACATTTAGGATGTGTTATTTTAGTGTTCCCTATATAAATATATATATATAGTTTAAACCAGTTACAGCTTCTCTGTTATGTACTGACTGGATTGTGTACAAAACAAACGGCCTTTTTTAATACACATTGTAAAAACATGTGATTAAGAACAGACGTTTAGAAAGAAGGTATTGTCACTTACTTAAGGAACTGGATAAATGCGTTGGCCTCTGTTATGATCTGATGTTTCATGTTGTTAATACAGAAATAAGTTTCATGGAAGAAAACAACCCGCACGTTTAACTTCTTCCCGCCGTGTGACGTCACCAAGGTCGTAAGTCATTCGTTCAATCCTTTCCAAAAACGTTATTTATCAGAACTAATAATTTACTTACATATTTATTTTTTGTGAAAAAAAATAACTGACCAATTTAGTGCAATTACTGTTTTGGCGTTTTTATATGTTGTAAGAAGTTTGACGGTGCATACTTGCGTACTAAATAGCACGCAAAATAACAGCTTTCTCACTTTTAACTCTACTTTGTTACGTACTACACAATAAAGTAGTACGCAGTATGAGGCAAAGTGTAGCGAAAGTAGTCCGGCCACCGGTATTTCATCCGCTCCATATAATGTAGATCCAAATATCAATATATTGTTGTCGGAATAGTGTTGGCAACTCGTTTGTTGAAGGTTTTATTGCATTAAATCAATGTAATTATTACTATGTTATAAAATAAATGAAATAGATCATTAATAATGATAAAAGTGATTAGGCGGAAGTTGGCCGCAGTCGGATGTATATGGCCATTGGGGCGTGCTGCAGTCTTCCTTTTCTTCCGTGGCCGCCATTGAGTTAGGAGCGTGCTTTCTGGCGAGCCGTGAATTCGTTTAACAATGGTAAGAATACTACGTCAATGCGGCGTTTTTAGTTATTGCATGTGTGTGATGTCGTTTTACAGTGTACATTTTGTAAGATTTTACGTGTGGTGTTTGTTTAGTGTCGGTTTTCGGTAACCGGGTGAAATGGACGCAGCAGCCATTTTGTTTAAGAGCAACATACACGTGTGACTGAGTGGCAGGATGATCTCCAGCAGATAATTCAGATGTTAGAGAATCAACACAAACAGTGTAACAGTTTTCTGTTGTTTAAATGTTCAGATAATGTGTTTGTAAAATTATTCATGCCGTAGTTTAATCAGTAATGCCGGAAAAGCACTGAGGCAAGTTGGGTAACAAGTAACGTTAACGTTAGCCTTGTGTTAAAATGTCATTTTTTCCAGCGTTTAATGTTTTATATTAAACTTAAAGTCTTTGTGGACTAGTTATGGATTTGTTGGCATCTGGTAAGTTGGCTGTTTAGTTATAGTTTATTTATTACGTATTACATGATTTAAATTGATATTTCTGATGAACTAGTACCTTCTGGTGATCAATTGACCAGGATTACTGAAGACAGAAACAAACAAAAATACTTAGACATTAAATCTGCTTTGAAACAAACAAACAAAATACCTTCAAAAATCTTAAACTATTGGAATAAGTAATCAGGTATAACTTTTGTAATAAGACTATAAACTGTAAGCTGCCTTCTTATTCAAAGGTTATTCATGACTTAAAACCCAAACAGAAGCTTATTATTAAAACAGTTGGGCCTTAAGTATATTGTAAGCGGGTGCACATAAAACTTTGACCTGATTTGCAAAGGAGAACCCGAAGAAGTTGTTTGGTGAAGATTCAGAATAAATAATCAATAATAATGTAAAAACCAGAGAAACCATGAGCTAGTTATAAAGTAAGCTTGCCAGACCCTGACTGTGAATGTAACTGTAGCCCAAATTGCAAAACATAATGGTAAGCAAACGTGCGTTACATTTTTGTAATTCATGGTTCATTTTGAGTGTGTACATCCCTATGCATATCTATTAAGCTTGGAGTACAATTCCATTAAATGATTGGTATGTATTTACTGTCTTAATAAAGAGGCTGCAGTGTTAGGATTTTTTTTAGTCTTCATGAAGGTTCATCTGGATCGTTCTTGCCATGATGGTGTAATTTGCGTCTGACTCTGTGACCGGTGACAGTTGCCTGCTGTCTAATGCCGACACAGAGTACTGATGATAACTTGGACTGAGCAAGATGAAGTTTTAGCTTAATGTCTGTGCTGCAGTAAGAGGATGTGTAACAGTGTTTTTGTCATTTTTAGGCTTGTGCCAGACCGTTGATCTCCATCTACTCCGAGAAAGGAGAGACTTCAGGCAAAAATGTGGTTTTGCCTGCCGTGTTTACGGCTCCGATCCGGCCTGATGTGGTGAACTTTGTGCATACCAACATGCGCAAAAACAACCGCCAGCCCTATGCCGTTAATGAACTGGCAGGTGAGGGTTTTTTCTTGTTTGATAGCATTTCTTGAAAAATTTTATGTTTATGAAATTTGCTAATGTGATTGTGTGTGTTCAGGTCATCAGACCAGTGCCGAGTCCTGGGGAACAGGCAGAGCTGTGGCTCGTATTCCCCGCGTGCGTGGTGGTGGCACCCACCGTTCTGGTCAGGGAGCCTTCGGAAACGTATCCTTAAACACCCCTACAATTATTCAGTACGTAAGAGTTTAAAACAAGTGAGTTAATGCCCACTTGCCATGATGGTGTAATTTGCGTCTTACTCTGCGCACAGCGACAGTTGCCTGCTGTCACAAGCTGGTGCTGAAGGTTGACGACATCCAAAGCTGAGCAGGTTTTAGTAACGGTTAAAGTAATTAAGCACTATTTATTGATTCGACTTCACCTTAACTGTAGTGTAGATGTGTCGTGGTGGCCGTATGTTTGCGCCCACAAAGACCTGGCGCCGCTGGCATCGTAAGATCAACGGAACACAGAAGCGTTATGCCATTTGCTCCGCCCTGGCTGCTTCTGCTCTTCCAGCTCTGGTCATGGCCAAAGGTGAGTTTCTGGACTGGCGCATCATCTCATTGGTTATAAAATGGTACACTTTCATACAGCTGCACCGTATACAGAGGAAATGTCTTGTGAAGTAGACACTTTAATTATTATGGTGCTAGATAAATATTAGGTTGCAGAAGGGTTGCACCTGATGTGGTGCCTCTCTTTTGAAATCTGATGACAATATGCCTTTTTTTATATATAAATACTCTGATCAGCATTTATAGAGCAGTTAAGACCATAGAAATGTGTTGATCAGTCAACTGTTCAGTACTTTAAGTGATCTTTAAGGCTGATCAGAAGAGCTTTATCTGATAAATCATTTTTACCTTTTTTGCATTTAAAAACCAATAATAAAACAACAAATTAGACAACTGGAATTTGGTTTTTAATGCATCTGTGTTTAGGTCATCGCATTGAGGAGATCCCTGAGGTCCCACTTGTCGTCGATGATAAGGTTGAGGGATACAAAAAGACTAAGGAGGCTGTTCTGCTGCTTAAGAAGCTCAAGGCTTGGAATGACATCAAGAAGGTTAGTTTAAGGTTTTGTTTAAGCTTTTTTTTTATAATTTTTGGGACAGCCCTGTTAATTTGTATTTCCACTTAACAGGTTTACGCCTCACAGCGTATGCGTGCCGGCAAAGGTAAAATGAGGAACCGTCGACGAATCCAGCGCAAAGGACCCTGCATCATCTATAACGAAGACAACGGTGTCACAAAAGCTTTCAGAAACATCCCAGGTATCAATACTCCCCACTTGAACTAAAGTATTGCAATCTGGCTCAGTTGTATCTGAACCATGGCCCATCAGCGCTGGTGTAAAGTAGGGATGTAAATATTATACGATATCAATAGATTATATAGCCGGCATTTCGATCCATCTAGAAGTCTGCATGAGGATCGGTTAACGTCTTTTCCTGCACATATTTTCAACATAGCTTCTCCAAAGCTTCCAACTTCCTTTATACTTCACAAGAGGAAAAAAAAAAATCTGGAATCGTCCTTTAATTTAAATGTTGTCCTGTATTAAACTAATACGGGACGCAATTTCCATAAAAATATTTCCACTTTTCCAAACATTGACGCTGTTCACAAAAACCTGTGCCTTTAAACTTTGTTACATAATACTGTTTGCCATTTCTTTAGGACTTTGTCATTATTCTCTTTAATGGTTTATTTTATTAACATATTTGCTCCACCCAGCAACATGAAGTGCAAATTTGAAATGAAATAATTTTGTCCTAACAGCCAAAAGTTATGTGAATGAATAAATGAATTGTTAAAGTAACAATGTGGGGTGGGCTTTCCCACTCTTCTGTTTACATGTAAACCTTGTGTTCATTTACAGGTTAATCATTCAGTCCGTTATATTTCTCTTAATCCTCTATTAGGGTCGCGGGGGTGTTTCCCATGCCCATCGAGGGGAAAATGTCTTGTGCGCTGTGCAGATACACCCAGAACGGTGGCAATCTTTCTTTGGGCATAGACTCGCTCACACGCCCTTTTACGCACAGACTATATAAGGGCAATTTAAAGCAGCCAATTTTCCTTCAATCCACGATTTTGGATTGTGGAAGGAACCTGGAGGAAACTAGAAAATGGAAACTCCACCCAGATTGTGTTTTGAATCTGGATCCACAGTGATGAGAGGCGAACATGCTAATCGTTAAATCACTGTACAGCCCTTGATCAAATGATTAACTTTATTGCCTTTTAATCTTCATGATTTTATCCCTTTGTTCTTGAAGACAATTTCCAGCAGCACTAAAAACACAGTGGTACATATTTTAAAAGTGGGTGACTAATTTGTTGACCTATAAAACTGCAGTAATTTGCAACTTTGTGACATTTATTTTGCTCAGTTAGAAATCTGGGGAATTGTAACTTCCAGCTTTTGGACCTTTATCCAATGTTCTTATGTGAACTTGTGTACTTGCCCAGGTATCACACTGCAGCGAGTGACCAAACTAAATCTCCTGAGACTCGCTCCTGGTGGTCACATTGGCCGTTTCTGCATCTGGACTGAAAGCGCCTTCCGTAAACTGGATGCCCTCTATGGCACTTGGCGCAAGGCTTCTTCCCTCAAGGTGGACTACAAGTAAGTTCCCCAAACGGGTTTTAAAACGTACTGATTTTAGTCGACCCTTATATTCATTGATTTAATGATGGCTTTATTTAAAACTATGCTTGTCACAAGTTTAAAAAATGTTTTTGCTAATCTACATTCAATTGACTTTTTTATTTTTTCTCTCCTTTCTAGCTTGCCAATGCACAAGATGACCAACACCGATTTGGGCCGTCTCCTGCAGAGTGAGGAAATCCACAAAGCACTTCGCGCTCCCAAGTATGAATTTTTGAGGTTTAAACTGTGTAAACTTTGTTTTGAATTGTTCATTTCTTTAACTTTAAAATTCTTAACTTTACAGTAAGAAGGTCAACCGTAGAGTTCTGAAGAAGAATCCTCTGAAGAATCTGAGGGTCATGTTAAAGCTGAATCCTTACGCTAAAACAGCACGTCGTCTTGCCATCCTCAATCACAAACCTGAGGTGAGGTTTTTTTTATATATATTTAAGTTGGTGGATCTTGATGGATATTAAAATGTTTCTAATGGCTTTGCAATTTTTAGATCAAGGCTAAAATGCTGAAACCCAAGAAGAGATCGAATAAGGGGAAAAAGGTCAAGAAATCAGCAACTAAAACTGAGTAATGTCCAGTTCCCACATTGCAAAACTGATTATTGTTTTAGAAAATAAACAATATTCCCAGTGAAGTCACTTGTTTCTTAAATTTATAATTTATTTTTCTGAAATGTTCTTATTTTTTTTAACTAGGTCAAATCCCAATCACATTGATATCTGTGCCATTAACACAAATGTACAAATTAAAAAGCCATCATTGTGTGATTGACTTGAAAAATTAGTATTTAATTTGTCATTAAGCTTTGTGTGCCAAAATGTGGTGAAGCAGATTATGAATGTGCAGTAGTTACAAGTCTATGACATTTTCTACAATTACAGTTTCAATGTCGTCACCAATATAATAAGCCACTTTGCAATTTGCTTTAATAATTAAATGTCCTCTGGCAAAGATTAAAGCATAACCATATTCAGCAATCTTGCTTCATAGGAGTCACATGACTTTCAATCTACACCATTCATCTATTGGTTTTGGAAATCATATCTGTAGAATCACTTATAATGGAGTAGGTAAGAGTTTTGAGAAATCAGAGTGGAAAAAACACTACAGGCTGAACCAACTTTGATGTAATGTCCTTAAACAAGTCAAAATGAGTGTGTGTGGCCTCCACGTGCCTGTATGACCTCCCTACAACGCCTGACCATGCTCCTGATGAAGTGGCAGGCGGTGTCCTGAAGGATCTCCAAGACTTGGATTAAAGCTTTCGCCAACTGGACAGTCTGTGGTGCAATGTGATGGTGGATGGAGCGAGACCTCATGTACCAGATGTGCTCAATCTAGTGATGGGCAAGTGAAGCCTCATGAAGCACTGAGGCTTTCCTAACAATTGAAAAAGATTTGAAGCTTTAAGACCTTAGGGATGCTGACCGCTAGTGGACAACTGAAGCCATAGCAATCTCCAAAGAACATCACTGAAGCAATGCAACCGTTTTAATCCTATGACGCAGTAAAAGTTCAGTAAGGTCTGAGGCATTCAAGTTTTGTGCATACCAAATAATCATATTGCCATTACAATAAAATGCAGATGCTCTCCCCCGTATTCTAACACATTCCAGATTAAACCACTGAATAAATGCAAATTATATTAAGGGTTAAATATTGATTATGGGTTTATATATAACTTTGAACTTCATATAAAAAAGGTTACCAAAAGGTCCCTAACAGGATTAGAGATCTTTCAAATACTGCTCAAAAAAATCAAGGGAACACTAAACATCCTGGATCTCAATGAATCAAAGTGTAACTTCCTTAAGAAATGCTAAAATGAGGTTCAGTAGTGTGAGTGACCAAACCATCAGGCAGAAAGAATGAGGACAGAGAAAAGGGGTGTGGTCAGCAGCTGCAGAAGAGCACTCCTTTATAGGGGGGTCTTGCTAAGTGCCTCTAATTTCTACCTGTTGTCTGTTCCATTCGCACAACAGCAAGTGAAATTGATTCACAATCAGTGTTGCTTCCTAACTGGACCGGTCCATTTCACAGAAGTTTGCTTGTCTTGGAGTTACATTGTGTTGTTTGAGTTCCCTTTAGTTTTTTTGAGCAGTGTATTAATTAACCCCTCACCCATGCTGGGGAAACATTCAGCCAGGTGGGTTTTCTGGCTTTGTTAACAAAATGTTGCCTTTTCCTTGTAAATATGCATTTATAATAATTATAAAGATGTATAAATAACTCCTGTTCTGCAGGAGAAAAAATATAAGAGCATTTTTAAGGTTCTTCAGACATTTTATTCACCTTATCGAATATCGATTGCTAGGGCTGTTTAAATTCTGCGTGCAGCCACCTTAATTACACAAGTCTGGTGTGACTTAGTGAGGTCAGTTAGCATCTGGATTTCGTTTGTGGTACCGAACTAACTGGAAGTAAACTTTGGTTAACTCAAACAAGCGCTGCTTTTATAAGCTCGCTTCGTAGAACTGGCCCCTAGTCTCAATCTCACAAACTCGATCACAGAGACAACTTCAAGATTGATTCCATGTTTCCATTAAAAGCCCTAGTCTGACTGTCTATCACTATGCCCAACACATCAATCATGTTAAGTAACTTCTAGGGGCTTTTGACAATAGACTCAACTTTCTTAATCTCGATACACCAGGGCAAATCCTAATCCAACCAGCGGAATACCCAAGATCATAAATCCAAATAGATAACACATCAACATCCTCTATTGATAGTGGAGCCAGGCATTCCCTGCGCGTTCATCGTATATCCAGCTGCAAATGATGCATCAGGAGAGGCGGGCTCCCTGCCCTGGGGTGTGGTAGCTCAGTGGTTATGATGTTTGGATTGCAAGCCAAGGGCTGTGGGTTGAAATCTCAGAGTCTCAAGTTACCAATGTGGTCCTTGAGCAAGACCCTTAACCCTCACTGCTCCAGGGTTCTGTATCAACCCTGTGTTTTGACCCCAACCAAGTTGAGATACTTGTAAGTCGCTTTGGATAAAAGCATCTGCTAAATGACCAAATGTTTCATTGAGAGACCATTTAATGACATTTTTTCAATTTGAAGAGCAGCGCTAAGAGTTTCTGCAGACGAGACTAGACGCAGAAACCAAGCAGGGTAGATAAGATAGAGAGGAAAAGGATTGTCAATCTAATAATAACACAGAAAGTGTTCTGTATTAATATTAGATCAATGCATTACTTAAACAATTGGTTACCCCTGTTGCGTTTTGGTTTACTATTCAATGTCACATCCATATAAATTAATGTAAATGAATAAATTATTATAAAGACCCAACACAGTTAAAAGAACGTACAGAGAGAATTCGTAGCCTTGTGGTTAAGGAGGTATCCCGAAGGTTCACATTTTGGGTCCCGGTCCCACCAAGTACTATGGCTGAAGTACCCTTGGGCAGGACACTTAACCCTAGTTGATCATGCTATATACAGGACTTTATGGGTTACATTTGAAAGACAAATTCATGTGTGTAAGTACAGTAGGCAAAATAGATCACTTTTCTCTTTAAATGTAATGGCATGGATTAGGAATCACAGAGAATCACAACTTGTAAACCACAAAAACTTCAAATGTACATAATGTTTAAAGTGAATTGTAAATCTAACATTTGCACCCATCAAAACGAATACCTTACATGTACCAAATTTAGATTGTTCGATCAGAATTAAGGTGTTAGTGAATTAACACGTTGTTCAAACCCCTGAGTAAGATGTCGGCGGGAGAGACGCGTCTTAAAACCCCTGAATGCAAAGACCCCGTCGAGGTGAGGTATACAAACTAAACCATATATAAAAAGACTAAACAATAAGCTTAAAGCAATAAGCACAAGCTCACAAAAATCGCATTGATACAATTGTTTTTTTTTTGCTTAATTTTTTTTTACAATAATTTCCGTCGTATTTTAAAAAAATCAGGCAACTGTGCCATTTGAGCAGGACCTCATATGTGACGTCAGCTCTCTGATATAACCCCTCACATGGCGTGTGGTCTTCCTCTTGCTTTGCTTCTCTTCACAGTGAGGTTTAAATGGACTGGTTAACGAAAAGTAAGAACTATTTTAATTTATTTTATTGTAAGTTTTTTTGGTCTATTGTAGAAATCGTAGTGATTGTAGACTCGTGTGTTTTTTTAGTTTAAGCTTATTTTTGTGTGCCACGTGCTCATGTCTCATGTTAATATAACGATAGACAAAAAATTAAAGGTTTAATTTACTCTAAACTCAATAAGGTAACTTTATTATGATGAGCTAAATAAAAAAAAAAAACATTAAAAAGACTCTTATACCTGCTTACAAGTATAAAAGTCTTTTCATTGTTTCAAGAGGCTGCTAAGGCGATACTCGAGCATGACTCTTTAAATCTTTTATAGTTTATAGAGGTCAAATTGGAACTTTGTGTAGTTTTAAACTTCTAGGTCTTTATCTTCTAATGCTATCTGAAGTCCTGCACCATTCTGTAGTCATCATGATGCACACGTGGTCTTTCTTTAAGAGCAACTATCTTTTTTATGAATATCAAGTGTTGTGTAACTACACACAGCTTGCCCAGCAGTGCTAGTGCTTTATTGCACAATTTGTCAATTAAAAGCTATATTTACCTTTTTATTTTTCATTTTTTTTCCCCAGTTTGATCCAAAAACATGTCAGTCATCAGCGTTGCGCTTCATGATGCAGATGTTACATGATCCAACCAAGATCTGCAAATCAGTTCCAGTGGGTGAGTGAGACTAGTTACTTTATTAATACTTTATTTTTCTAACTGGAAGATAGCATGTGATTCATACTGAAATTTTCAGTCTTCCTCAGTTGATCAGGAAAAAGCTGTAGGGTGCTCAAGACTCACATAAATGGACTGTGGAACAGCTTCTTTGCCAGTGCTGTAGCCTCCATTCACCTGAAACCCCCCCCCCCCCCAAATTGCTATTGAATTAAAATGTGCAGATGGCAAATATTTGCATATTCAGAATACCACTGTATATACCTCTGTGCAATAAGTCACTACATATAATGTGGCTGACCTGCAGTGTAGAATAGGCCACATAATTGAACCCTTTTCCTGTATAGTGATGCCAAAGGTATCACAACGTTTGTGTGGGTGTCTGGGCCTCATGTATCTAATGGTTCAGTTATTTATTCTAAAATCTATTGATATGTAGACAAATACAAGGCTTTGATTTCCACTGTATATCCAGGACACACAGTAGAATCAATTGGCTTTCCTAAGCTTATTTGTTTAGTACTGTTTGATGCTGCTGGTCTTGCAGATCTACCAATTTGGTGTTTAACTACAATAGCAAAGATGATCTCAATCTATTTGACACACTCAAACCCGACCATATTCATGTTAAGCTTAAAGGGACTAAAATGAGACGTACCCCATATGGTACATAGAGCAGAACATTCACACGTACAGCTGTGTATGGGGGTTCCTCATCTGCGGTGGCTTTATGATGTTTAGCTCTGCATTAACACTTTTAATTAACATTTTTTTTTTTGTGTGTTAACAGATGGTAATTCAGTGACTGTGCTGTGGATCATGTAGTTCATTAACTCCCAACTGGGTTCCAAACCTAGAACAGGTGAGGTTTGATTAAAATTTTATTTATTATTAACTATGTGCTGCTGTGATGAATGTCATCTTGTAGTCCGTGTTTATGAATACAGTGATTTTTAACACAAGTTCTGAGTCAGCACAAGCTTTAGAATGTTCTCACATCCATGATTTAAACTTGTAAGTAACGTATCTTTGTGATTTCACCAGGCCGACACCATGAATGGATACGGAGCAGTCCGATGAACCTCGGGTAAAAATGCAGGTGAATATTTTTAATTACATGCTTTTTATTGATTGGCAGTCTGATTAGGACCCACGGTAAACCTGGTCATTATTAGAAGTCCATTTTGGTCTTGGACGCCAGCTTTATACATGATTACTATAACTCTATACTTAAGTCATTGATTCGATTATTTACTTAACAATTCTGATCACAAAAAAGCAGCCAGATTGTGTAATGTGTAGGATTTGATGAAACTGACTTGTGGCTTTCAATCAGAAGCTTGTGGGTTCAAATCCCAGGTCCACTGAAGTTACCAATGTGGGTCCTTGAGCAAGACCCTTAACCCTCATTGCTC
>JAOUQT010104329.1:0-10228 GCA_025769995.1 Xyliphius kryptos | reverse complement strand
CCTCCCCCCCCCCCCCCCCCCCCCCTATCAAGCATATAGTGGCAAAGGCTGCTTTCCATATTTATTTTTTTGTTGTGACTGTGGGTAAAGTATTCCCTAGACCTGCTCTTACCTAATTGTCTGAAAACATCGAGTGGAAAGATCCATGTATGGGAGGGTCATCCCATTCTGACCTCATACAGAAGCATCCAATTGCAACAAGACTGACTTGGCAGACAAGAATTCAGGATTACATGGATCGCTCCACTTGATGTTTTCAGAGAACCGGGGTCACGAACAGTAATCTTAAGTTCTCTTTCATCATCTTATTTTGAGATCCACCTACGGGAGATCTATACATCTCCCCTATTGCGCTGCATACGAACACATTGGGACTTGTCGCCTGAAGGGTCCCCCCTTTCGTGTGGTGCCTGACACATTTTTCTAATAGTAAAATGCATTGCATGGACTGAGCAAAACACATATGAAAATATACTTATTGACTTACACCAAGTAAGCTTTCGAAAGAGCTACTGCAGACCTGGTAATGTATATATTGTTCCAGAAAGTAAGGTCATCTCTGATGATTGTTTAATTACCTGCAACTTAGAAATTAATATTGATCAAATCATTAAACCACGATATAATATGAAGCGCACGATTATCCCCTCTACTTTTGCGTCATTCTGAATTTAACATTAAACCAGCCTCAGGAACAAAAAAGAGAGCATGGCTGATTACCTTACACATGTGTTTTGTATAACCTTGGAAAGCCTAGCTCTACTTAAACTAAAAAGAATTATAGATAAAAAAACTCGTTAAAAACAAGCACTATCTACCAGTCAAGTTATAGACACTTATAGTTTTAAGGTGCTGGTTTACTTTTAGTTCCTAAAATTAAAAAAGTTACTGCTGGTGGAAGAGCGTTCTCCCACAATGCTCCTTAACTTTGGAATAGCTTTCCAGTTACTGTTTGTGAATCTGAATCACAATCAATCTTTAAATGTAGATTAAAAACACATCTATTTACTTTTGCTTTTAATTCATTCTCTGTAGCTAAAGGTGTAGATCTTGGGTTTAACTGTGTTGGGTTGGTGGCTTGGGATTTTCACTACTGGCATTTCACCTCTACACCCAGCTCATCATTAGTAGAGGCTTTGGCACTAAAATGATGCTATTTGTTCAGATGGCTGGCGGCCCGCTCACACACCTCCCGGAGCACAGAGTGCCAAGAGACCCTGAGCATGATCTGAGTTGGTAAAGGGGTTTTCGTCGTCCAACCTGGACATATGGCACAATTAGCACCAATTAACAAAAGATGAAAGACAAGAAATTAGAAAATAAACGTGATATACTGTTATTATAATACACCTAACCTTAAACAAACAGAAAACTTGTGAGAGCAGCCATCCTGACAGGGATTTAAACCAGCAGACTCTGGCACATAAACCACATCAGACCTGCTGCGCCAATGAAATGTATAAACAAAATGCCAGATAACTAAATTCTCGTTGGCTAAATTTGTAAAGTCGCATATAAAACGCAACCAAAATTACAACAGAAACAAACAAACTAAAGAGTAGTTTATAAACACTGTTTCTGCAACTGCGGTGAGAAAGTGAACTGAAAGTGAATGCAGTGTCACTCAGTGCCACACAAGTTCAGCCGCAATCGCCTAGTCAGAGACTGTGCGAAGGAAGAGCAGTGATGCAAGATACAGTCATGGCCAAAAGTTTTGAGAATGACACAATTATTATATTTCCACATGATCTGCTGCCCTCTGGTTTTTATGTGTGTTAGTCAGATGTTTTTATCACATACAGAAATATAATTGAAATCATATTATGAGCAACAAAAGCTTTTATTGACAGTTAGAATGAGTTATTGCAGCAAGTCAATATTTGCAGTGTTGACCCTTCTTCAGGACCTCTGCAATTCTCCCTGGCATGCTTTCAATGAACTTCTGGACCAAATCCTGACTGTTTGCAGTCCAGTTTTTGTTTCTCTTAATGATTAACCACAAGTTCTCAATGGAATTAAGATCTGGGGAGTTTCCAGACCATGGACCCAAAATCTCTATGTTTTGTTCCCTAAACCATGTAGTTATCACCTTTGCTTTATGGCAAGGTGCTCCATCACGCTGGAAAAGGCATTGTTGATCACCAAACTGCTTTTGGATGGTTGGGAGAAGTTGCTCTCGGAGGACATTCTGGTACCATTCTTTATTCATGACTGTTTTTTAGGCAAGACTGTGAGGGAGCCAATTACCTCAACAGCTTGTTCGGAGAAGATGAGGTGCGCGCTACCACCAGTCTTGTTTCATGCCATCTGTAAAGCATCCTGAAACCATTCATGTGTGGGGTTGTTTCTCAGCCAAGGGAATCAACTCACACATGAATGGTTTCAGGATGCTTTACAGTTGGCATGAGACAAGACTGGTGGTAGCGCTCACCTCATCTTCTCCGAACAAGCGAACAAATATGTAGTTAAAAGAAACTTCTCAGCATTTGACTGCTCAATTATACAATGTAATCTCATGGAGGGTGTCATGTGCGCTAAGCGCACCTGCCCTATTTTGGGGCTTGTTTCAAGTTTCAGTTAATTAACTTGTTTACGTTCCTTTTAGTTAATTAACTGTTTGTTTTTATTTGTTGATTCGTCACCACGTGACAAGGACTTTTAAGTTTATATGCTCCTCAGTTCCGGTCGGTCTTTGTCGCGTCTAATATGTTACGTCCTGTGTGTTGGTTGATGTTTGTGTGTTTTCATGCTGCGTTCACCGTCGTTTGAATAAACGCCTATTCATCCTCACCTGGCTACCTGCTCCTTCTAGCTCCCCTCCGTGCGAGCTAATGGTAGCTCCCCTCCGTGCGAGCTACCTGTTTCGGCAACCAGCACGCGAGCGTGCCAGGGGGACAATAGAGTTGCAAATTAAAAAAGTCCTTATTACTTATCCATTGTCATGGTCGCGTGCCGGTAGCCAAACAGACGCTCGCACGGTCGAGCTGGAAGGAGCAGGTTGCCAGGTGAGGGTGAAAAAAGGGAGTTTATTAGCAGGGTAGCAAAAAACGCAGGATACAGAACTAAGGGACCGACATGCAACACAAAACAATATAAACAACACGAGACAAGGACACAACGGAACCCACGTGAATATAAAAGAAAAGTCCTTGTCACGTGACAACAGAAATCCAATGAAAGTAAAGTGCAGTTAATTAATAAAACCAGAACGACACAAACCAAGTTAATTAACTACACACAAACACAAAAAAGGGCATGCGCGCCGAGCGCACCTGACATCCATAATATATACTGTTCTTTGTTATGATACTTTTTGCAAACATCAGTCATGTTATTTGTGTGAAAAAGAAACAAAGATTAAATAAAGATATAAGTAAATTTTTTTCAGTTGAGTTTTAGTTTCTTACTAACAACTAATAACAAACATTCAAGATTTAGTACTTGTCACGCTTGCGCACCGGTGTCCAAGCAGGAAGCTCGCAGTGGCGAGCTGGAAGGAGCAGGTTGCCAAGTGAGGGTGAAAAGGGCTCTTTATTTAAACGTGCAGCCAAAACACGCAATATAAACACAGGAGACCGACACGCAAACATGAACAAAGCAAATCACCGACAGGGACGAAATGGAAGACAAGGGAATATAAACACAAAAGTCCCTGTCACAAGACACGAGAAAACCAATCACAAACGGGAACAGTTAATTAACTAAATAAACACGAAGGGAAGTTAATTAACTGAAATAAGGACGACACACAGGGAAGAAGTGCCGAGCGCTTTTTATATATCGCCCCCCTTTTTCAAAAGCGTCCAACGCAGGGGGGGCGCAATAACGGGCAGAAGGCAGATGAGAACAGATCCCCTCCTCTCCGGCGGGCGCCGAGAAGGGCAGCCTCAGGTTCTCCGTCCCTCGGGTGGGCGCCGAGGCAGACGGCACACAGTTCTTCGCCCCTCGGGTGGGCGGCACAGAGGACTATGCCTTTCAGGTGAACGACGAGGCGGGCGGCACAGAATTCTCCTCCTCCCTGGCGGGCGCTGAGGAGGGCGGCATCGGATTCTTTCGGGTGTTTGAAGAGGCGCCTTGAACTGGGTGGTCCACAGCAGGGACTCTGTGGACTCTCCGTCACCAGCAATGTACTCTCCGGAACCAGCAACGGACTCTCCGGCACCAGCAATGGACTCTCCGGCACCAGCAATGGATTCTCTGGGCTGGATGGAACCAGTATGGGTCTCTATGGACTGGAAGTCCTCTGCCTGCTGTGCCCTGGTCAATGAGACAGCCAAGTGTGGAGAGCCTAAGAAGCTTCCCGTCACAACCTTCATCTATCGCCTGCAAACGCAAACGCGAGAATTCAGAACTACGGCGCCGGAATTTGGTGTGCGCGCGGCGGCACGGGAGCCAAATGACTCCTGAACCGACTCGTGCGTCCGAATCGGTTCGCGAACCAACTCGTGTCCGTGAATAAGTTCGTGAACCGATCTGCGACAGCGAGTCGATTTACTCACCGAGTCAGACGGCACGATCGGTCCGAGGAATCCGTAGGGGTGACGCCGAACTGAGGGGGCCCCACAGCGGATACCTGGGGATATTTTAAAACCCCGCCAAACAGAAAAATGAACGTGCAGGGGGAACAAAAGAAAAGGACCGCTCAACTGGCAAAACTGGCTCCACAGTTTAGATGGTCGGTGATTGTGTCACGAATGCGCGCAGGTGGCCAAGCAGGACGCTCGCAGCGGTGAGCTGAAAAGAGCAGGTTGCCAAGTGAGGGTGAAAAAGGCTCTTTATTTAAACGTGCAGCCAAAACACGCAATATAAAGGATGGCGCTCACCGTGGCAGACATCTTTGTGTGTTCCTTCGGTAGCCAGCGTTATTTGTTATTCATTTTGACTTTAGTGTTTATTTTAAATGTACAGTATACATCCGGAATATTTAGTTACAGTAGAGAGGCACTCCTGGAGATTGGTAAAGTTCGACATGAGTTTACCTTTAGCCTTTCTGACTTCAGCTTTCTGCTACGTTCACACTTCAACAGCACCGTGCAAGGCCCAGCAACACCGACCTCAGGTGAGTGGCGTTGCCGACGAACTGAGCGGCCAAGACGGAAGCGGGGTAAGAGAGGCGGGCTACATGCTAGGCTTAAGGCTAGAGCTACATGGCCACCTAGCCTGTTGCTAGCTAATGTTCGTTTATTTCGGCTATTTACATTCTGCCATGCGTGAACTCTGCTGCAGCGCTGGGGCTGCTGCATGACGTCATCAGTAAACAAGAGACAGCACACCCGGACTCCGTGTTTATTGTTGCCGGCGACTTCAACCATTGCAACCTGAGGACTGTCCTTCCAAAGTACTATCAGCACGTGAGCTTTCCGACGAGGGAGAACAACTTACTCGACCAAGTCTACAGCAACGTGAAGGGGGGCTACAGAGCGGTGCCTCGACCACACTTCGGCCAGTCCGACCACATCTCCATGTTCCTCTACCAAGCATACAGACAACTCCTCAAACGGTCACTTCCAGTGAGTAAAACTGTTAAAATGTGGAATAAAGAAACTGATTCAGTGCTTCAGGACTGCTTCGACAGTACAAACTGAGATGTGTTTAGAACCGCTGCTGTGAAAGAGGATGGTTCGGTTGACCTAGAGGACTATGCTTCTGGGGTAACTGGCTACATCAGCAGCTGCATTAAAACCATTGTCCCTTCAAAACGCTGCATAAAGTACCCCAACCAAAAACCATGAATCTGGAGGGCTACTACACCACAGCAGACTCCCGGAGCATGTGGCAGGGACTGCAGCACATCTCCAATCATCAACAAACAAGCAGAGCACTCACAACCGGCCACTCCGCGCTACCTGATGAGTTGAACGAGTTCTATGCTCGCTTTGAAGTCCTTAACCACGGCCAACTGAAGGACATTAAGGCCAAGGAGAGCATACAGAACCAATCACTCATTGTAACACCAGTGGATGTGTGCAGGAACCTGATGAGAATAAACCCACACAGAGCAGCAGGCCCAGACAACATCCCCGGGCGTGCGCTCAGGGCCTGCTCAACAGAACTGACTGATGTGTTTGTAGACATATTCAATCTGTCACTCACACAAGCTTTTGTGCCATCCTGTTTTAAGACCACCACTATCGTGCCTCTCCCAAAGAAAAGTAACATGAGCTGCCTAAATGACTATCGCCCTGTTGCACTCACTTCAATCGTGATGAAGTGCTTTGAGAGGATAGTCATGACTCACATCCAGAAGACCATTCCAAACAGCATAGACCCTTTACAGTTTACGTACCGTCGGAACCGGTCTACAGACGACGCAGTCAATGCTGCTCTTCACAACGCCCTCACACACCTGGAGGGCAAGGACACATATGTCAGAATGATCTTTATTGATTACAGTTCAGCATTCAACACAGATTTTCAGAAAAACTCCTCACCCTCGGACTGAAACCAGCCCTCTGCACCTGGGTGCTGAATTTTCTAACAGACAGACCCCAGTCAGTCAGAGTGGGCAGTCGCACATCCAGCACAAGAACAGTGCGCACAGGGGTCCCTCGAGGCTGTGTGCTGAGCCCCCTTCTGTACACGCTTTTCACATACGACTGTGTGGCCTCCAAGAACAACACCAGCATCATCAAATTTGCTGATGATACTACAGTCATTGGACTGATTACTGGTGGAGAATAGACAGTGTACAAGAAAAAGGTGGCTGAGCTGGTGGCCTGGTGTCATGACAACAATCTTTCCTTGAATGCAGATAAGACCAAGGAAATGATTGTCGACCCAAGGAAGCAAGAGCTGCACAAACCCCTATACATAGGGGACTTTGAGGTGGAGAGGGTGAAAACCATCAAATTCCTTGGCATCCACATCAGTGAGGATCTGAGCTGGTCCAACAACACTCAGATCATTATCAGGAAGTCGCAGCAGCGACTGTACTTTCTCAGAAGGCTGAGAAAATTTGGCATGCCAGCCAAAATTCTCAGTATCTTCTACAGGAGTATGATTGAGAGTGTTCTTACCAGCTCCATCACCGTCTGGTATGGAAACTCTACTGCTCAGGACAGAAAGGCTCTCTAGCGTGTGATCAAAACTGCTCAGTCCATTGTAGAAGCAGCATTCCCCTCACTGCAGAACATCTTCCACAGCAGGGTCACCAGGAGGGCCCACAACATTATCAAGGACAGTACACACTCTTCACACTGTTACCTTCAGGCAGACGTCACAGGAGTGTGAAGTCCAGGACCACAAGACTGACAAATAGTTTCTACTCTACGCTTGTGAACACCTCACACACTACCCCTCCAACCCTTCCTATCTGAACTGTTTTTTTTTTACTTTTTACTTTAATCTGATTTTTAACTGCACCTTACACTCACTGTACTGCTGCTGTCAGAGCACTGTTTACATTGCACTAAACAATATTTTATTTACATATGTTACTGCTACTTGCACAAAACACTATTGTTTAAATTTGTTGCTCTTCATACTTAAATAAAAGCACATGCAAATTTTATTTTTAATATTTATTGGTGAACAAAGGGACAGCAAAGTAAGAAATTCATTGTACAGCATAGCTGTCTGTTTATGCTGTGCATATGACAATAAAACTCTTGAATCTTAAAATAAAATCCTCTCATTCATTAAGCAAGTCAAGCGAATAAATTCCCGGCAAGCCCGCTGGACTTTGTTTTTTGAGAGGTTTTAGTTTACATTATCTTACCAACCTGGCTCTAATAACAACAAGCCGGATGCTCTCTCCCATCTATGGGATCCAACTTGGTCAAGTTGGAGACCCAGAGACTATTTTGCCCTCTCCCATGATTGTCGCTCCTATCACATTGGACATTACCAGGGTAGTGCAAGAGGCATCCAGACAGGAGCCAGTGACAGATGGTGTCCCCTGACCAGCAGTACCCATGACTGTGCAGCGTTAGGTAGTTAAGTGGGCACGAGTCCTCCTTTACAGCTCAACAAGGGTGCCATTAGGACCTTTAAATTTATTCAGCGAAGGTTCTGGTGGTCAGGCATGGAGAAAGAGGTTTGAGACATAGTTCAGGCATGTGACACCTGTCTTAAAAACAAGCACACTCAAGAACTTTCCTAAGGGTTGTTGCATCCTCTGCCAGTCCCTTCCAGGCCATGTTCCCATCTGGCCCTTGTTACTGGTCTTCCCAGATCCAGAGGCTTCACCACTATTCTGGTCATAGTTGACTGTTTCTCCAAAGCCTATGCCCTTATACCTATGCCCAAACTACCGACAGCTAAGGCTACAGCCCAGGCCATCCTCGAAAGGGTGGTTGCCGGAGGAGCGGTCCCGGGTACCTGCCCGCCACATCTTAGACCCCACTATTATGGTTGAGTTCCAAAGGAACCAAGCAATGGGGCTTGGGACCCCAGGAGCTGTCCCTAGAGGGGGAAGTTCTGTTAGGGCTCATAGATCCTCCCGAATACAAGGCTCTGGCACTAGACTCCATTGAAGTTACAGAGCTTTGGTGTGACAGTCTTTATCCAGGAAGCCCTAATCAGGGCTAACTTGCTACAGCTGTAGCTTCCTTATTTAAGGAGCCACTCGGTAGCTGGTTTCTGCAGCAGTCTTGCATTTCGGTGACTGTATTGTCCCACTAGTGTCCTAGGGTTAGAAGGTACGACTGGGCCCATTCAGAGGGGTCAGCCGGGGTACCGTCAGGAGACGGGAGGTATTTTAGTGCAGTTCTTATTAGGGAAGGTTGTGTTCTCTCCTGACTGCCGAGACCTCGTTAACCTCTGGCCTACTCTGCAGTCCGGGTGCTGTGTCTGACTGTGCCTGCCTAATCGTCCTTTAGGTGATCTCCCTGGTGGGTGGACCCTTTCCCCTGTGGCGACATAGTAAAGCGCTCTCCACTGACTCCGTGGACCCGGGTTCGTTACTGGGGGGTGCTTTACAATTAATTGGTTTTGTTCTCCGTCTAACAGCTGGTTTCTCTCCTACCAGTTTCTCTCACCCTCTCCTTCTAATTTTTACAGGAGTGGATCCTAAGGAGTAGATTCTTTAGTGGAAGGATTCAGCAATCATGTAATGCCTTACCGTGTCTTTAATTTAGTCCTGGGTGGCGTTGCCCTAGGTTTCAGAACTGGGAACTTGAAGCCCAAGGTTCTAATCCACTTCCCTGCTTAGGGTTGTGGATTTTCGTTTCTCTAAAAGATATGATGTGTTCTAGCAATTAGGTGTGTTTCTTTCAAATATTTTTGTGTTTCTCCTTGTTGTTTTGAAAGAAAAATAAATGTTTTTTGTTCAGTTTAATCTTTGTGTCCTCCACTCTTACCTCATAACAAGAAAAGGCCTTAGCTTCACAATATTACTAAGCTGAAAGAAACTGCTTTTTACCTGCTTTGTTTATCAAATCTGAGGTCCGTGTCAAAATTTTCTCCAAGATTTCTCACGAAATACTTAACACGATGACTACTGACCAAGGTTATTAGAAACATCAGCAGTGTGATGGGGACTACCAAAAATAATAATCTCTGTTTTACCCACATTTAAATATAGAAAATGAACAGCCATGCCCTTCCTGATATCCTCAACACAATTAAGAGCCATTAAAGAGCCACTGTCATTAAGTCTAACTAGAAAATACAGTTGAATGTCAGCAGCTTAGAAATAAAAATTAACATTATGCGTTCAAAGAGGATGAGTCCCCCACTGAGCCTTGGTCCTCCTAAGGTTTCTTCCTAAAAAAATTACATCATAACAGGATTTTTTTTTTTTTTTTGCCACTGTCACTATGACAACACATTGTAAAAACCGCTTTATGAATAAACTTGAACTTGAACATTTCAAATCGCTAAAAATTACGATTTGGATATTGGCCGATAGTAACTAACCATTGTAGTTTTAAGATTTGGCTTTTTAAACAATACAGTGACTACAGCTTGTTTAAGCGCTGCAGGGACCATACAAGAAGCAAGGGAACTATTAATGATTTTTTAAAACAGATGGAGAAACCTCAAACGTTGCCTTAATCAGCGGTGGGGGCATGACATCAAGCGGTGGGGTTGTTGTCCATGTCCAGTTGTCCTCAAGGTGTAAATACTTATAAGAATCCCAGTTTTAAATAAAAACTTTCATAGCTCCATAGCAGTGATGACTAGCCCTCAGGGCATTTTATGCGAAATTAAATCTTCTTCTTCTTCTTCTTTGTCTTTCGGCTGCTCCCTTTCGGGGTCGCCACAGCGGATCTTCTGCCTCTTCGCT
>JAOUQT010104233.1:0-19598 GCA_025769995.1 Xyliphius kryptos | reverse complement strand
TATATATATATATATATATATATATATATATATATATATATACACTGTTAAAAAAAACAAAAAAAAAAAACAGAAAAAAACACTAAAACAACACATCCTAGATCTCAATGAATAAAATATTTAGTTGATCATGGAATGCATTGAGAACAAAATAACATAAAAATTATTAAAAAAAAAAATGTTAATCTGATGGAGATATGGATTTGGAAACATACTCAAAATCAAAGTGGAAAATCAAATGACAGGCTGATCCAACTTTAGTGGAATTCCTTAAGACAAGTTAAAATGAGCCTCAGTAGTGTGTGTGGCCTCCACGTGCCTAAATGACCTCCCTACAACCCCTGGGCATGCTCCTGGATTTTCTCTCCTACAGCCCTTTCCATGTCTCCTGGTATACTGGCCTGTCTTCTGGTATCTGCTTCATGCTCTGGACACTGTGCTGACAGACACAGCAAACGGTTCTTGCCACAGCTGGCATTGATGTTCCATTCTGAATAAGCTGCACTACCTGAGCAACTACCTGAGCAACTTCTGTGAGTTGCAGACACCACCTTATGCTACCTCTATGATGAGAGAACCGACAAAAAAGTAACCAAAACATCAGCCAGAAAGGATGTGAACAGAGAAAAGGTCTGTGGTCACTACTTGCAGAAGCACTCCTTTATAGGGGTCGTTTTGCTAAGTGCCTCTTATTTCTACTTGTTGTCTGTTCCATTTGCCCAACAGCAATTGAAATTGATTCTCAATTAGTGTTGCTTCCCAACTGGACAGGTTGATTTTACAGAAGTGGGGTTGACTTGGAGTTACATTGTGTTGTTTAAGTGTTTCCTTAATTTTTTTGAGCAGTGTAGTACCATTCAAAAGTTTGGACATACCCTTTTTATCTCAATTTATTGAGCATTTTATCAGTTGCACTTACCATAAAGATAGATTTTGTAACTTTAAATTACAGTCTGTAGTCCATATGTTGGTGGACTACAATACACACTGTGTTAGTCCCATATACCCTGTTCCCAATAGGCAGGACCCCAATAGTACCACTACAAATCAGGTATTATTCACCAAAATACCATCACTGCATCAGTGTCAAGTGACACTGCAAAACTGACAGTAAACCAATATTTGATGGTCCTGACCAATAGAGGACAGGGAACCAACGGGGTTAACCATAGAAAGCATCCTCACAGGCTGCTCCACCTGCAATGGCAAGGCCCTCAAGAGCGTGATGAGGACAGCAGAGTTCAATAAATAAAACAAGCTTAGAAGACATTTATCCGGCTACTTAAGGAAGATGCATAAGCTCCAGTTGGACAGCAGTAATCCAGCATATGGACTACTCAACTTACTGTCTAATCAAACACGAGGTACCACAGCATCCACGCCAGAACTACCCAGCAAATGAATAGTTTCTATTCGCAGGCTATCAGGTTTTTCAACAAGCTGTAAAGTTAGTAGTGCCTTCAATTGCCATCCCACTCACACCAAATAGTTTTAAAAATAGACAACCACTAAGTCACTTTACCAAACTATTCACAGTGCCACCTTATTACAAGGTGTTCTTTACAGAATAGCATCTGTAACTTGTGCATATGTTGTGTTCATTTATTTGTGTATACATTCTAGTTAATAAAGAGTATTTTTCCTATGCCTCACCACAAGAATTGCAATGTATACATGTGCTGCACATTTGTGTAAATGGAAAAACTTGAAAAAAATGAAAACAAATGTACTACAGCATGGTGTTTTATAATTAAGCAAGGACAAGGAGCAAGAGGGTGGTGTGTCAAAACCTTTAACTGGTACTGTATTTACACAATATGTACAAATCACAATTAAACTTTCACCAACACACCTTGTATTATAACTGGCTTTTAACAAAGTCAGTCTGCTGCTGTTGGCTACTGGTCCCATTGTGCATATAAGGCATACACACTCTGCTGAGCAGGATTTCGGAGTAGACTTTGTTCACTGATCCTTTCACGTGGTAGGTTGAACTAAGCTGAGGAGCCGTACCAATTACACTCGCACTTTCTCTAGCATGGTTTTCCATTTGAAACCTTAGTTGTAAAGGCACTGCTGGCTGTGACTGCTTACCAACCTGTTAGAAACAAATAACAACAACCAAGTGATGTAAGTAATGGCATTACTTAAGTAAATAATTATTATTTTAAAAGCAAAAATGTTACTAATAAAGGATCATAAATGCTCTTCACAGACTTTAGGTAAAGTAAAAAAAAAAATATGTAAGAATCAAATGATTATATTATAATGCATTAGGTCCTTTTAGTTATAAAGCTTTGTGTTATTTTGTTATAACACTTTATGACTGTGATTCTGACCATCTATGTACATTAACAGAGGCGTATGACAAATGTTATAAAGCATTATTGATTGTTCAAAAGCTTTATATATGTGTTAAAAATGCATTATAAATACCCAATATATGTAAAGTGGAACTGAAACTATCCAACTTCTTTGCACTTTTTCACAAATTAAACCAGTTCCTCAAAAAGTCTTAAACCTCTTCAGTCATGAAAAGGGTTTCAAGAAGATATTCCACATATTTTTACCCATTTTACATTTTAATTTACTGTATCAATTGTTGCAGGTACAGTGATTCTTTTCATAGTTTAAGTACAAGATTCAACACAGTTATAATGAAGGGTGAGTTGTTCCACAAGACCAGTGTGAACTCTTAGAGCTGTGGATGGTGAGTTGTTCGGCACGGCTAAAGAAAAGTTCTTTAAAAGGCTTGGAACCTGAGTTGTTGAGCACTGTAATGCATCCCCCATCAGTTTTCCTCCCTAACAATATTATAAACACAGCCTTAAATACTCATGAGTAACAGTCTTGAATACTCAATACAGAAACTCCAGTGGTTTGACTGCAACCCAACTAAATAGACAAGAAATTAAATTAAATGCAAATTTTAAGGTAGGTCTTTTCATCCAACTTTACTGATTTTGCAGATGCTCTTCTTCACATAGGTACAAAATTTAGGGTATAGAAATGTGCTAATATGTAAATAATCTGGACATTAGATTTTTTGTGCCAACGAGTTTAGGTATTATTTAATATAATTTAAAGAAGACCATAAATATATCTGTACTGCCATTCTTTATACTGTAGGTATGCAAAGTAAAGATACAGTAATACAATAAGCTTATACTGCAAAAACCAGTTCATAAAAATATTTCTTTACAGTTTATCACAAAAGTAAGTACACCCCACATTTTTGTAGATATTTAAGTGTCTCATGGGACAACACAGATAAAATGACCCTTTGACACAATGAAAAATCCTCGAAATAACACAATATACAGCCATTAATGTATAAACCTCCGGTAACAAAAGTAAGTACAATCCTAAGAGACTACACCCCCAAATGTTCAACTTGAGCACTGCTTGTTTTTTCTCCAAAATGTCATGTGACTCATTAGTGTTACTAGGTCTCAGGTGTGCATGTGCAGCAGGTGAGTTCAGTTTTGTAGTACAGCTGTCACACTCTCTCATACTGGTCACTGAAAGTTCCAACATCGCCCCTTAAGGCATAGAACTCCCTGAGGATCTTAAAAAACTAATTGTTGCACTACACGAAGATGGCCAAAGCAACAAGAAGATTGCATTACAAAATGTATATTTTAATCGTTCATTTCCTATAAATTACTTTGTAAATGCTTATAACTGTTTTAAAAGCTTATAATCTCTCTTTGAAGGTATAAGGTAGTGTTGTCATTTATTATCTTGATGAAGGAGATTATATCAATTTTAATGTACATAGGTCAAAACAAAATAACAGAGTTAATATTTCAACCACACAGACATGTGTTGACCTCTAAAACCAGCCAAAAGTTTATAATTGTGATGGATATACCCGATGTGATCTTTAAAATAAAAATTAAACATTTTCAACAAAACCCTATTCACATTATTAAGTAAATGTCTAAAATACTGTAGCATAACACCAATCATGAAAATGGATCAAGAATCTCATCTTATACAAATGTATACAGAGAATGCGTGATTTCATACAGAGCATCATGGGAGACCCACTAGAAAAAAGCTATTGATACAATGAGGAATACAGCTGTAAATCCCTAGCTACAACTTGTTTAATTCAAAACAGGAAAATTCCTTAAACATGAGGATATAATAAAATTGAGTTGAAGAAGTCACAATTTTGGGACATTGGATGCAAACTGAATAATGCATGTGTCAAATTATAAACACCTTCTTGTCTGCCTTATAATTGTGGTAATTAAAATACTGCATAACCCAAAAGCTTCTCATAATATGCCTGTGCTTTGTCATGGCCATGTGACATGCAAAACTAGGCGTATGTGTAGCCCAATAAAAGGCCAATAATCTAAAGTTCTGTACTAAGTACTGGCATTCTTTATAGTCTCCATATGGAAGCAAACATCTCCACTTCACACAATCTGTACCCACTTCTTCACCCAACCCAGGTTTTACGCCCTTTAAAAGACCCACAAATTGCTAATTGTTCATTAACTGATTTGGCAGTCTATTTATTGCCATATAAAAGAGCCACATCAGTTCTATTTAGATTTATTGGTCTGGAAGGCCAGGATGTGCTGCTTGAAACGAGTTTAAAAACAAAAGGCATGGATGATTTTAAAATTAAATAAATACATTGTAAATAATTTATAATAGGCAAAACAATACAAGAAAAGAGCTGACATGCCTATAGTTCAAGTATTTTGAATTAAAGCTTTGGTTAACCAAGTGCTCTTTAGCAAATGATTTGAGGGTTGGTAATTTTCTTTTTGGCATCAACACAAAAGAGTAAAAATCTTGATGTAGGCTTTATGTAATTTACAAACAAGTACAAAGGATTATATGACCTAATAACCTAGTATATATAATAACACTAAAACTGTAGCATAATGACAATATAATACACATAATTAGAGGGCTGCTTGTTTATATGACAAACAGGTCTGGTCTGTAATTGGAAAAATGTTTTGAATTTTTAACATACCTTGTATGAGCTCTTGTATGTAAACATGCCTTAAATTAGGAAAAAAAAAAAAAAAACGAATGGGATATACTATAAAGCATTGTATTAAAAAGCTAATGTTTTAACAACATTACATCCACCAAGCTGTGGAAGACTTTACTTGGCAGATGTGTGCTAAAACATACAACTTACACATTAACATATTTAACTACAACATCAGATTCTCAAAATCCAACTGTAAGCTTTAAGCAGGTTGTTGTCCCATTTTAGGAGTTAAACAGACTGGCTTTCTGAGAAGAACATGGACTTTACTGTGGTCACTAAATATTGGAGATAAGAGCAGACTAGTGACAATCTAAGTAACAGACATTTTAAAATTAGAGACTTTTAATCTGTTCAACATTTCTAAAATAATCTGACGCGCTGATCAATTCAGAAGTGTTTTTTTTTTTGGGTTTTTTTTCTAAAATCTAGCTTACTGTAGTTTTCCAGTGTAAAACTAATCTACACACACCTTCTTTTCTCACTGTAAACTATAAAATCCTAATAACTGAGGTTTACCAAAAACATATAAGGAAAAAACTAAAGCAACAAAGCGTTTATCCTCATAGCTATTAGTGTTTTCATTGCTAATTCGTCTGCAAACAATTGGATAAATCAACAGAGGTGGTAAGTAACGAAGTAGAAGTACTTTGTTACTGTACTTAAGTATTTCCTTTTTGTATCTGTACCATACTTGAGTATTTCTGTCACTTAATACTTTTTACATTTACTCACTACATTTCAAAAGAAAAATCTGTACATTTTACTCACTACATTTTCAAAAAAGACTTGTTGTTTTAGTTTTTAAAATTTCCTTATTTATGTATTTTTCATTCAGCCAATTTTTTTTTTTTGGGGGGGGGGGGCTGGGTTAAACAAACAAGACAAATGGATTCCAAGAACAGCAGTAGTGTCAGGCCAGTGCCCGAAAACATGTACAGTTTTGATTGCAAGGACCTATTGTAGTCATACATTCAGACTTTGTTACGCATTGTGTGTCGAAACCCAAACGTATGGGAAGCCGGACAAGTCAAAAGTCGATTCAAACTGAGACGTTCAGTCGTCCGCGCATCGCGGACCGACCACTTAGCACGTCCCACTGGGCAGTGTGGCGCTATTCACTGACACGTGCGGCGCTGATGACTGGGTGGCGCAGAGAGGACCAATTTAAATGGCGTGGCATGAACCACTGGGAAGCACAGAGATGACGACTGGGTGGCGCAGAGACGATCAGTTTGAATAGCGTGGTGCGAACAGATCAAGTCTAGATTTCAGTAACTGAAAGGAAACCACTAAAAGGAAAAATTCTTACACTTTTTACTAATTTTTAGTCCTTAAAGAGCACACTTCCATTCAAAGAACTTTGAGAAACAACTACTATTAAGGTTAAAGAGACATTCTGGCCCTCTAAATAGATTAGTTTTTGATCAACGGAGCATCTAAAGAAAGCACTATGTTATGCTCCGGCGAGAGAAAAAGCACCAAACTGTCCTTGTGCACAGAAAAAGTCTTTATAATGCTCGAAACAGGTAAACACAGAAAGTCCAAAACAAAGCGGCGAGTGGTAAATGGGTGCAGCTGAAACTAATAAACCGGGGAAATAGATCGCCTTAAATAAGGCTGTGAGGAAGAAGGAAACTGTGAAGGGTTAGAGTTCGTAACATTACCTCCTCCTGAAAAGGGTCCCGGGTCCGACGAAGTTGTAAGACGGGGACCCAAAGGTTTGCCTTGGCGACGTGGCCTACCCACAGGACGAGGAGCCGGACAACTAGGGTGATTTCGGTGGAAATCCTGGATGAGCTGCTTGTCCAGAACATCCTCTGCCGAGACCCAGCTACGTTCCTCAGGACCAAAACCCTCCCAGTCCACTAAATATTGGATTTTCCCATTACGTCTACGGGAGTCCAGCAAAGAAAGAACAGAATAAACCCTAGATCCCTCCCCCTCGGTGGTCTCCATATTAGACTCCTTCCAAATGCCATCCAACGGACCCGAGATAAAAGGTTTGAGAAGGGACACATGAAATGTGGAATGAACACGTAGGTGCTGAGGAAGTTTAAGGCGGTATGCTACCTCGTTAACACGGGCCACGATGGGGAAGGGACCCAGGAATTTAGGTAAAAGCTTGCGCATCCCCGCCCGACACCGAATATCCTTCGAACACAGCCAAACCATGTCCCCAACCTGGTAAGATGGGGTGGGCCCCCGCGACCGATCCGCCCTAACCTTAGCCCTCCGTAGGACCTCCTCAATCCGCTGGTGCACCTGTCCCCAAACTCTCTCACTGCGCTGAAACCATGCGTCCACGGCCGGGGCATCCGTGGGAACCCGATCCCAGGGGGCAAAAGGAGGTTGGTAACCCAAGACACATTGGAACGGGGTAATGCCTGTAGTGGAATGGCGCAGCGAATTCTGAGCTAGCTCTGCCCATTGCAGATACCGTGGCCAGTCAGAGGGATTACGGTGGGCATACAGGCGTAAGAATTTCGCTAGTTCTTGGTGAGAGCGTTCGCAGCAACCATT
This sequence comes from Xyliphius kryptos, assembly GCA_025769995.1. Classification (NCBI taxonomy): domain Eukaryota; kingdom Metazoa; phylum Chordata; class Actinopteri; order Siluriformes; family Aspredinidae; genus Xyliphius; species Xyliphius kryptos. Next base: position 12,052 of record JAOUQT010104233.1, on the reverse strand, counting down.
CGTCTGCGGATGGAAACCTGAGGTAAGACTAACCGATATACCAAGCCTTTCCATAAATGCCCGCCATACTGCAGAGGAGAACTGCGGGCCCCGATCGGAGAGGATGACCTCGGGAATACCAAAAAGGGTAAATACGTGCTGAAAAAGAAGCTCAGCAGTGTTAAACGCAGTAGGTAAACCCCTCAAAGGAAAAAGCCTAATCGCACGCGAGAACCGATCAATAACCGTACAGACCGTGTCATAACCATCCGAGGACGGCAAGCCAGTTACAAAATCCACAGCGATATGGGACCAGGGTCTAGTAGGAGTTGGGAGGGGCAGAAGTTTACCTGCCGGGAGTGTACGGGGTACCTTACACGCCGCACATAGAGAGCACGAGAGCACAAACCTTTGAACATCTGCATGTAGAGACTCCCACCAATATTTGCGTTTGATAATCTGAACAGTTCGCCCTACCCCAGGGTGTCCTGAGGTGATGGAGGTATGCGCCCAGGTAATAAGCTCTCCACGGAATGCCAGTGGAACATAGGTCAGACCCTCGGGGCAACTGGACGGGGCGGAACTGTTAGCTAACGCCCTCCTAATACGCAGATCCAACTCCCACTGAATGGGGCATAGAAACTGGTGGGGGGGAATAATGGGACGACCAGACTCAGGATCAGGATCAGGAAGACCGTGTAAGCGGGAAAGAGCATCAGCCCGACTGTTCTCCCTCCCTGGGCGGAAAGAAATGCATAAATCAAAACTGTTAAAAAATAGTGACCATCGAGCCTGGCGAGCATTTAAACGGCGCGCACCCTTAAGGAACTCTAGGTTCTTATGGTCCGTAAGAACTAATACTGGGAAGGGAGAGCCCATGAGCCAGTGTCTCCATTCCTCCAGGGCCAGCTTAATGGCTAGAAGTTCCCGGTCCCCGATACCATAGTTACACTCCGCTGAATTAAATTTTCGGGAAAAGTACGCGATGGGTCTCCTAACCGTCGATCCTGACCTACCTTGTAGTAAAACCGCCCCTGCCCCACTACTAGACGCATCCACCTCGATGATAAATTGTCTTTGGAGATCGGGATAGGCGAGCACCGGTCCAGAGGTAAACCGTCTTTTGAGCTCTTGAAAGGCAGCCTCTGCCTCCCTCGTCCACAGTAAGGACTTGGGGCTCCCCCTAGTAAGGGACGTAAGTGGGAGGACGATACGACTGAAATTCTTTATGTAACGCCGGTAAAAGTTAGAAAAACCCAGAAATCGTTGTAACTCCTTCAGATTAGAAGGGGACGGCCAATCTAGAACCGCCTGAACCTTTAGGGGGTCCATCCGACTCCCCTCAGAGGACAAAATGAAACCAAGGAAAGAGATGGTGCTCTGATGGAAAACACACTTCTCCCCCTTGACGTACAGTCCATTCCGAAGTAACCGGGTTAATACCTGCCGCACAAGACTGATGTGTTGTTCCAGATTCGTCGAAAATACCAGAATATCATCTAAGTACACCACAATACCCGAATCGAGTAGGTCCCTGAGAACGTCGTTAATAAACGCCTGAAATACAGCTGGTGCATTAGCAAGCCCAAACGGCATCACGAGGTATTCGTAATGACCCGAATCCGTGATAAACGCAGTCTTCCATTCATCCCCCTCCTTTATCCGAACCAGGTTATATGCGTTACGAAGATCCAGTTTAGAAAAAACTCGAGCCCCGTGTAAGCGTTCCAGTGTAGAGGGAATCAGAGGAAAAGGATAGGGGAAACGTTTAGTAACCTTATTAAGTTCCCGGTAATCAATACAGGGCCGCAGCTCCCCCCCTGCCTTGGGAACAAAAAAAAACCCTGAAGCTGCTGGGGATTTAGACGGTCTAATAAACCCCTTCTGAAGCGCCTCTGTAATATACTCCCGCATAGATCTAGTCTCCACAGCCGACAGTGGGTACGGACGCGTATGCGGTAATTTAGCCCCCTCCTTAAGCTCAATAGCGCAATCGTAAGGACGATGAGGAGGCAACCTATTAGCACGCACCTGGCTAAACACCTCTGCCAGGTAGGAATAAACTGCAGGTACCTGAGGAGGAAGGACCCCCCCCAGAGGAGAGCCTAGACAGGAGGATGTGGGAACGGGTGGGCAACTGCAAACATTCCTGAAAACAGCGGGAAGACCAGGACAGGAGGCGGGACTGGGACCAAGAAATTACAGGATTGTGCCGACGAAGCCAAGGCAAACCTAAAATGAGAGGAAATGAAGGAGAAGAGGTTACCAAAAAAACCTCAAAAAAAGTCTCAACATGACATGCACTAGAGAAATGGTGAGAGGTGAAGTACAACAGGAAATGGATCCCGAAGCAATGGGGCTACCATCTACCGCACAAATCTGAATGGGGGAGTCTAGAGAACGTTTCGGAACCCCCCGTTCTTGACAGAATGCCTCAATCAATAAAGCAAAAGAAAACCTAACGCCAATAAGTAAAAGGTTATGACCCATAAATTTAGTCTTTCTCACCGTCTTAGGTGACCCCCTCTCCTTGGGAGAACGAGGAGGAGGGCTATGGTGGGAACCCCCTGACGGACAAGAAAGAACACTGTCTCAGTAGATGCCTGTCACTACTGCAATATAAGCACAGATTGTTCCTGGAACGTCTCCGACGTTCCCTTCGGGACAGGTGTGTGGCGTCCAGTTGCATCGGTTCGGGTATGGGGTACGGTGATCCTGCAGCAGCTGAAGAGTGCGTTCCTCCCCGGAAAGCTCTGGGAAATGAAGTGAGGTGTTGGTCCAAAAGAACAGCAACTCGAATAAGCTCTTCCAAGAAAAAAAAATGTGCAACAAGTGCAGGCTCATTCCAGCCTGACCTAGCCGCCAAAATCTTGAAAGAGAGGGCGTATTCGGACACAGACTGTGAGCCCTGCCGCAGTCTAAGGAGCTGTTCGCCACATGGGCGACCGGTGACCGGGTTACAGAACATAGCCTTAAAAGTCTCAAAAAAACCGGAATAAGATCGCAACACCTCCTCCTGTGCCTCCCAGACTGCTGTTGCCCATTCACAAGCCCTTCCAGTCAGGCGTGAAATGATCAGAGCGATCTTGTCCTGCTCATTAACCATAGGTTGACTGCGAAAGTAAAGATCGCATTGGAGGAGAAAGGCGGGACCCTTCACGGGATTACCATCAAACCGCTCCGGCTCCGGAAGCTGTAATTGCAGAGTGGAGGAGGTCTGATCAGGTGAGGGAGAGCTTGTGGGAACGGAACCAGGGGAACGAGCATGTTGGCTGGCCACCGCACGTAGCGAACTGAGTTCCTGTTCCACCTCCGACTGGCGTTGGAGTAAGGACCTTATGGCGGAAGTAACCTCCCCCAGCCCGGTCTGGAGCTCCGATATGATCCGTCCTTGAGCCTGGAGAGCACTGCTGCTGAACTCCTCCCTCTGTTGGTCCATCTGGGAAGTGAATATTATAAACACTTCTTCCTACTCTTTTTGGGCGAAGGTTTTCTGTTATGCTCCGGTGCGAGACAAAGCACCAAAGCAGTCCTCGTGCTTAAAGAAAGTCTTTATAATGTTCAAAAGGTAAAACACAGGAAGTGCAAACAAAAGCGGCGAGCCTTCAGCCGATAACAATCCACGCCGATCCCTCTTGGAGCGTGGAAAACAAAGAAGTGCCGCTCTTAAGCGTGATCGCGGGAATTCTCCAAGGCGGAGCCGGGCTGTGCGATCGTAGTAGCGGGCGCGAGGTGGGTCACTCCCAGCACCTGAGGACAGGGGAGCAGAAGAGCGTAACGTGCGTCCTTAAGCAAGTACTACAGCCAAACAAATAACCTTCGCGCCAAAGCGCTAGACACGCATGACTTAAAAGAAGAAAGAATCCGGAAGTGGTAAGGGGGTACAGCTGAAACTAATAAACCGGGGAAAGAGATCGCCTCAAATAAGGCTGTGAGGAAGAAGGAAATTGTGACAGACTAGAGTTTGTAACAACAAAATCCTTTATTGTTATCCTTTAGTGTTGGTTTTATTGTAACCTGACCTGACAGTAGTGGGGAAAGTCCCCCTTACCTGCTCAAATTTGGAATATATCTAGTATGTCAGACAATGAGGCAGATAAGTGAAATCATATCAGCTTACCTGTCCAGCATTGGCCGCATTCGCCATCATTTTGTTAAGTGCCAATTGGTCCTGCAAGCCTTTGCCCCTGAGTTGTTCAATACGAGCTGCTCGGAAGGAAGTCAGACAGATGCGAGCATATCAGGCTTCTCTGACTATTGTTCGATTTACTTTATCAAACAACAGGCTAAAGTGGCAAGGCAAATGTCTTTTTATGTTTGTTTTGAAAGGGAAAGAATATAAGGTAAAAAAAATAGTATAGCAGTTAGAGAAGTTAAAAGATAGGAAAGTAAAGGTTTCCACCGTGTATCAGAACGGAAGATGCTGTGTAGCAAATTTATTTATTTACATTTTTTTAAATTTTTTGGTGCCCGGGATGGCACACAAGTGACTCTGCCTTGAAAGAGGGAATGTGAGAAACCAGTGAACAGACAGCGTTGGAGCTGCATGTGTTGGGCGGCAGGAAATTGATGATTTCTGTCTCTCATTGCTGCTTATCTATTGGAACTGCTGGTTTGCAGTCTTGCAAGGATGTGAGTACACAGACCACTTTTATTCTAACATAATAAAGGTATTTCACCAAAATGTAATGACTGAACAGGAATAAACTGCATTCCAAATTATTATACAAATGATATTTGTGACGGTAGCATGGTGGTTCTGGAAAGGAGAGGCCAATTGATGTTGTGTGCAGCCTTTATATGCTGTTTCATCACATTCCACGAGGAGAGACAAATCCATGGACCACAGAAGCAGGACTTTCGGCAAGCTATATCATACAGCTGTATGTAAAATGTATATTTAAAATTTAAATCTTGTCTGTAATAAATCCCATTTCTGTTTGGGAGAAATCCTGGCTCATTTCCTCATTTGTGACCACACTTCATTACATTTTGGTGCCCGGGACGGATAAGGACACACGTGGCAGACGATGTCACCTGCGAGCTGCGCAGGCATGTTTGTCAGCAGGGGTGCATGACCCAGCCCAAGATATTCTTGGAAAGCAAATCGGATTGGGCGGGGCAGTTGCCATCCGCCGTAAATGGAGCAGAAGACGTCGGGGTGCATTGCTCAACCATCCTATGTTTTAGCCCCAAAATGTAACAAGTGGTGGGAACGAATGAGGACCAGAGCCAGTATTTCTCCCAACAGGAACGGCCTTTGTGTTTCAAATTTTTATGCAAATAATATTTTCTCAGATTTTCCAAAATGACCTACATGAATTGTAGTCATTGTAATTTTCCAGGCATAAACTATTCGAGTAAAATATAAAGGTTTTTGAACAAGCTGCAAATGATAACAGTATATTTAAAAAAAAAAAAAAAAACTATCAACATGCATGTTCCAAATTATTATGCACAGCAGAGTTTTCAACCTTTTCATTTTTTTAAAGAACAAAAAAGCGGTCATTTGTGACATTATAAGCATTAGCTGGTTATTACAAACTAAAATCAAAACGTTTTCAAGTCAAAACTTTATGTGATGATACAGCCAACTGCAAACTAATTCTTGAAGTAGCAGTTAAGTGCATTTATTGTTGAGTTTACTACACCTGGTGAAAAATCAAATTTCCTCATTGGAGCTGGTAAAACAGAAAAAAATGGTTTGCATGCAATTAATAGTTTCATGGAGCTGCTGGAAACTTTTATTTCAGGGGCAATTCTAAAAGTGCAATTTTGGAAAGGTTGAAGTATGGTAGCTGGGTTTCCATCTAGTGCAAAGGCTTTTCATAGGTCATTCCCCAAATTCTCACTGACACCTAGAACCAAAAAAGAAGTGAGGCAAATATTGGGTCCAAACAATTTGAACATCATAAGCTCTTTAAATGACATCATGGAAAAATAAAATGTGACATCTGTTCTAGTTAATCAAGCAGTTCCAAAAAGCTTTGGTTTAAATTAAAGCTGCACTTTGTGGTGGTCTGGTTTTGCATGTCAGAAAGGAAATGCCCCTTGCTGTAAATTAACTCAAACCTCTCAGGGCTAGAACAAAAGTACATTACAATTGAAAAGGAATTTCTGACCATCAAGTGGGTGGTCTTAGCTCTCTGTCACTACTTACTGTAAAAACATTTTACCCTCCATTTGGATTGCACCCCATATCAGTGGCTCCACCCCATGAATTCTAATTCACAGAGTGGTATTTAACACTTCAGCCCTTAAAGTTTCGGGAGGTGGGCCACTAGTCATAGTTACACACATGGACAAAATGCTATAGAATAAAAAAAAGTCAGACATTGCATTTCAACCATTATTTAAAAAAATAAACTCATTAAACAGGCCTGGACAGAAATTAAGGTACCCATAACTTAATATTTTGTTGCACAGCCTTTTAAAATGCATGTTCCAAAATTATTATGCACAGCAGTTTTCAACCTTTTCATTTTTTAAAAGAACAAAAAAACGGTCATTTGACATTATAAGCATTAGCTGGTTATTACAAACTAAAATCAAACCGTTTTCAAGTCAAAACTTTGTGATGATACAGCCAACTGCAAACTGATTCTTAAAGTAGCCGTCACTGCAATCAAATGATTCATGTTTCTGTCAATGAGACTTCTTTACCTCTTCACCACTCCTCATGAGCAAACTGCTCCAGTTGTCTCAGGTTTGAAGGGTGCCTTTTCCAGATGGCATGTTTCAGCTCGTTCCAAAAATGCTCAATAGGATTAAGGTCAGGGCTCATAAAAGGCCACTTCAGAATAGTCCTATGTTTTTCTTAACCATTCTTATCCTGTTGCAAGACTCATGCCTGCTACTGAGATCAAGCTTTCTGACACTGGTCAGCATGTTTCTCTCTAGAAACCCTTGATAGTCTTAAGATTTCATTGTACATAACAGCCTCCTCCATGTTTCACAGTAGGGACAGTGTTATTGGTTTGATATGCTTCATTTGTCCGTCTGTAAACATACAGTTGATTTGCCTTGACAAAAAAGTTACATTTTTGTCTAATTTGTCCATTCTTCCAGAAGCATGTGTCATTTTGCAAACTGCAGTCTGACTTTTTAATGTTTTGTGTTCAACAATAGTGTCTTTCATGAAGTCCACTTTGGCTCAAACAATGACAGATGGTGTGATCTAATACGGGTGTTCCTAGAGCTTGAAGTTCAACTATAATTGCTTTGGAAGTTTTTCTGGGCTCTTTTGTTACCATTCGTATTAGCCGTCTTTTTGATTTGTCATCAATTTTACTCCTGCTGCAACGTCCCTTTGATCTTAAATTTCTGAATACGTGCAACTGTAGTCACAGGAACATCAAGCTAGAGATGGTCTTATAACCATGTCTGTCTATAATTTTTCTTCTGATCTCCAGAGACAACTTTTTTCTTTCGCTTCCTTTGGCCAATGTGGAGGCTAGAACACACCATGTCTAAGTGTGTCAAAAGTTTTCCACCGATTGGGCGTGGCTCATTCCAAGATGGCCCAAAACTCGTTGCATCACATTTCCACTGACCTCACCCAATTGTAATACATCGTAGATTTCCAGGTATTAGAATTTGTCGAATTATCTGTGTCTCTGTGGTTCCAATTCAAGTTCTTTTGCCTAAGTGATTCAATAAACTACAGTCTGTTGAGATTATCCTACAAGAGCTTCCTCCACCTCCATTATTTCCTACACCACTTGTGCTGTTGTGAGAGCCACTATGTGACACCATGATTCCCCCATGCGAACCATAGCTGTGAGTCTTCTGAATTACATTTATTTTTTTTTTTACCTACTGTTGCCAGAGCACCAGTAACACCCTCAAGGTTAAGATGGTACACTTCCTGCATTCCACCTCTATCTGTTCATATCACCTCATCATGACCATCCCAGCTCAACATGGACTATGACATATTAGCAAATTATATTTTTGGTGCAAACTGCCAAATCAGAATGTAAATTTAAGAACTTAATTGTATAAATTTAGTAGGTATGTATAATGACAATGAAAATATGCTTTAGTGGTAAACTGCTTTATTTTACCCATACAATTAAAAAGGTCCATATTAAAGATGTAATGGGTGTAATGTAAACTTTATTAATAGTAGCAAAATTTTTGTTACATGTGGGTTATGTATTGAAGCATATGAAATGCAAATTTTTAAACTAGAAACACAAGATACGACTAATTATTTTAGTTAGTGACAAAACAAATTGTGGATGACCTTGTAAATATGTAAGCTAATGACCATATCCTTGTACAGCTGATTAATTCTGGCAGTTTTAATGGTTGATTAATTAGCCATGTCAACATTTTCAAGAAGAGGGACAAATGTGCTTTCTTCATTTAATCTTGGACAACTTCAGAAGACTCAGAGACAACTTTTCCATCTTTGGTTTCGATCATTTTGATAACAACACTCTTTTTACTCTGAGTGATGCTGCTGTCACCATAGCCACCACTGTAACCAAAGGAATAGCCACTAGATGGACCACTGGAATAGCTGCTATACGAACTGCCAGCACTCTCCATAGGGAAGGAACTATAGCTTGCTACAAAGAGAGAGTCATAAAAAGAAGACATTTTTTTCATGCTACAATATGTTACCAACCTCATATAATTTGTATGTGACTAGATTAATATTGATATATTAAGTAAAAAATTAGATTTAGAACTTACTGCTTTGTTTTGAAATGTTGACGGACTTGATTCCACTTGCAAGTCTAATAGTGGAGATAGTTATGTGAGACATAAGTTTTGGTAAATAATCATTACTTGATCATCTAGATAATCAGTCCACTTACCTGTCTTCTTCTCCTTCCAACAGTTTTCTGTAGGTGGCGATCTCAATGTCCAGAGCTAGCTTAACATTCATCAAGTCCTGGTACTCCCTGATTTGACGTGCCATGTCCTGCTTAGCTCGCTGCAAAGCTTCTTCTAAATCTTTGATACGAGCCTTTGCATCTCTTACTGCCATCTCTCCACGCTCCTCAGCTTCTGCGATTTGATTTTCAAGGTTTGCACGCTGAAGAAATTATGATTTTTTTTTAATGAATCTGGTTACTGTGTGTTGCCACAATTATTATTATATAATATTTTTTAAAGGCATAACACTGCATAAATGTTATGCATGTAAATATACACATTGTTAATATAAGGTCAGAAATGTGTACATATCAGTCATTCTGCACTTTACCTGTCCCTTAACAGCTTCAATTTCAGACTGTAGTCGCTGGATCATGCGGTTGAGATCAGCAATTTCTGTCTTTGTTGATCGAAGGTCATCTCCATATCTAGTGGCTGATGTCTGCATCTCCTCAAACTAAGACACAAAAAAAACACAATAGTTAAATGAGTTATACAAATAAAATGTTTATGAACAATTGCCCTAAATATGTAGTTGTTGATTAATTAATATATTTGAGCAGATAATTTAATCCCATTACATTGTTTAAATTGAAATAAAACTAAATATAACTAGTTACCTTTGTCTTATACCAAGTTTCAGCCTCAGCACGACTGCGATTGGCAATGTCTTCATACTGAGCGCGAACTTCAGCCACAATGGAATCCATATCCAGCTTTCTGCTGTTATCCATCTCCACCACCACTGAGGTATCCTTAATCTGAGATTGCAACTCACGAATCTCCTACAAATATTTGTATAAAAAATGTGTTGTTATGGAGGTAAAAAAGAACATTTGATTTAAAACACATTTTAATAGGTGGTTTACCTCTTCATAAATCTGTCTAAGAAAGTTGATTTCATCTGTAAGACATTCCAATTTGGCCTCCAGCTCAACTTTATTCATATAAGCTTCATCAACATCCTGTAACAATCAACAGCAGCTAGCTTGTAATTAAATAGAATAAGAATGAAAAAAGTAAAGGATTAGTCAAAACCACTTTCTATTTTATCTGACCTTCTTAATGAGCACAAAATCATTCTCAGCCTCTGTCCTTTTGTTGATCTCATCTTCATACCTGTAAAAATAAATATATAAATATATATTACAACATAACTGATGCAGTATGTGATATAGTATGCTATCCATGGTATTAATAGAAGCACAACACTTTTACTGTGAATCCAAAACATGGAAAATTTGGTCAGACATGCACAACCTCTTATTTATAATAATACACTTTGTTTGACTAAAGAGTTCTGATAAGCTGGTGACTTACTTATTTTTAAAATCCTCAACAAGGCCTTGCATGTTGTGTAGATCAGCTTCTAGCCTTATCTTGTCATTGCCTAGACTGTCAAGCTGTCTACGCAAATTGGCAATATAGGCCTCAAACATGGCATCAATATTAGAACGGGTGGTGGTTTGGCTTTGAAGAAGGCTCCATTTAGTCTCCAGCATTTTGTTCTGCTGCTCCAAAAAACGTACCTAATACAAAAAAGGTTATTTTTAAGTAAAGAAATAAAAGAAGACTTCCAACAATTATAGGATTAAGGTCACACAGTAAATTTTTATTTAATTGGATTAGTTAACATAAAGTCAGTGAAACATAACTAAAGTTAGCACCATTGGTGCTGTGTTTAAATGTAGGGCATCTATATAACTGTTGTTTTTTTCACACTTGCTATTCTCATTTTTATTAATGATAAAAATAATAACAACAAGAAGAATAGTAGTAGTAATTATGACAATAATAAAGGTTTCCATCTTAAACATAATTAAACATGTTTAACTTGGAAAAAGTTGGTATGAACCCAACACCACTTCTCCTGATTAAATATTAACTCAGCACACGGAGTTAAACTGACAACCGTTGTCTGAAAGCAACAAAATTTTGACCTAAATATATGTTTAGTTGGTTGTATTAAGTTACACATTTTACACAATATTTATAGTCACACAATTATTTACTTATTTTAGTTCATATAATAATGAGTTTAGGAAATAAAACTGTTTTACAATTTGTGTGTGGATTTTTCCTTCAAAGATGAAACTACTTAGTTTTGACCAGAGACACACCCTATTGCCCTTGTGACCATATGCATTTGTTTAAAAAAGGGAAGTCTCTCCACTTTTAGGACATGTTACAAATAGAAAAATCATGCTATTTTGCTATATTTTTCTTGTACAACACATTTATCAAAAAATTTATTATTTTGTGTGTTTTATTGAGTTTTTTTCCCCAGTCTATATAATTCAATTACTATCCAATCTATTAATGCAGAACTTACCTTATCAATGAAGGAAGCAAATCGGTTGTTAAGAGACTTTATCTGTTCTTTTTCCTGTGTTCGGATGACTTGGATGTTGGGGTCAATCTCTAGGTTCAAAGGAGCTAAAAGGGTTTTGTTGACTGACACAGCTGTTATTTGTGGTTGGCTCATACCCATTCCTAGACCCATGCCACCTCCATAAGCAGTAGAACTGCTAATGTAGCTGCCTCCTCCAAGGCCACGGTTGAGTCCTCCATAACTGCTGCGCGCTGTGTAGCTCTGTCGACCCATGCTAGGGCCTGAGTAAGATAGGCTGCTGAAGTTACGTGGTGTGGCTCCAGATGAGGACTTTACGGTGTAAGTTGAATGTTTAACGATTGACATATTGGATATAGAACGTCTACAAAAATTAGTAAAGAATTAATGCAAAAAGAAGTGAAATGGCAAAGATAGCTTGTCTGCTGTGACAGAGAAATCCAAGCAGATAGATCTGAACAGTTTGCTCTTGCCCACTTAGTACAAAAGACTAGCCATGGGAGGGGCCAGAGGTAGACACTGATTGGCTAGCAGGAAGGCTAGGAAGGAGGTGGGGCTGAAACTTAATACTCACTGCCTTGCATTCTTCATTTGATAGTTACCTCACAAGTTCCATATGGTTATTGTCCATTTTCTTTCATCTATTTTTCTCCAATTCTGTAAAAAAAAACATTTATATTTGATTAAACCAAAACTTGATTTGATCAGTTGAACCTTTAAACCTGCTTATATACACTGCTCAAAAAAATAAAGGGACCACTAAAATAACACATCCTAGATCTCAACGAATGAAATATTTTAGTTGAAAATCTTTATTTACTAGATAGTTAAAGT